>JAPQNM010000022.1:16153853-16161353 GCA_029783475.1 Metacarcinus magister
TAAATGTAAGTAAGTGTGTAAGTAAGTAAGTGTGTAGGTAAGTGTGTAAGTAAGTGTGTAAGTAAGTGTGTAAGTAAGTGTGTAAATAAGTGTAAGTAAGTGTAAGTAAGTGTGTAAGTAAGTGTAAGTAAGTGTAAGTAAGTGTGGAGGCTTGTGTTCCATTACTTCACGCTCATTTGTGTGGCTTTATGAACACTATTTTCGTTATTATGCAAGAAAACAGTGATGTCACGCTGGCTGTCCCTCGTGTTTAATCCAGTAAGTGCCGAAGTTTTCTTTTTTTTCTTTTTTTTCTCTCTCTCTTTATACTACAATACAAAACCAACACTGAAAGGAACGCAAGAAAAAAATGTCCGGTTAAAGTTTATGCCAATCAACGCAGCCTTTTTTTTTCTCTTTTTTTATTCTTGTGTAGAGAGGAATGTGTGGGAAGAATAATTTGCCTCGAAAAAAATCTAAAATAGTTTAGTGTCAACACTTTATAATAAATAACGGTCTGCATCTTTTACTTAATCTAACAAATCAAATTATTTTCTTCAATCATCTTTTTCAATTTTTTTCTTCATATATATTTAGCGTATCTTTATATACTGTTAGTGATTGATGGCAGTGTGGTTATTATTCACTACATTGAAGTACGTGTGTCTGCAGTATATACCTGGCCATTAGCAGTGTGGGGGAGGAAGCCTTAAAGATGGTAATTATTGATCTGTAGGTGGAAGGACAGGCGCGGAAGGCGGGAAATATTTACAAGGTGTGAGGACGGTAATAGAGGTGGCCGATGGAAAGGCATTTTAAGGTTTCTAGTCGAGGTTCATCTCTTGACACAGTACAAGTATAAAGCGGAGCTGCTATATGTCCCTAAGTATTTCCTAAAGTTTAGCAGGAGTTAGTCAGCCTTTAATTTGTGTTGCCTTTACAGTATCAGCAGCTGCAGACTTTTCAGTGGAGCTTCTCGTGTATTGAAAGGCAAAGTTATTAATTATACTCCATCAATTATTAGTACATCGATGTATCATTTATTAATTGTAATATTTCATTCATTCATTCATTCATCCACGGTGCATTGTTTCGGTGTTGTGATATGTATGCATTTGACGTGAAAATTTTGTGGGATTTAAAACATAGAATTGTGACAGTGGATGTAATGAAGGACATGAGAATGATGATGTTGACGGTGTATAAGGAGAAAAGTAGTACGAAAATGTGGCTATATTATATATATATATATATATATATATATATATATATATATATATATATAATATATATATATATATATATATCTCTCTCTCTCTCTCTCTTCCTTCTCTCTCTCTCTCTCTCTCTCTCTCTCTCTCTCTCTCTCTCTCTCTCTCTCTCTCTCTCTCTCTCTCTCTCTCTCTCTCTCTCTCTCTCTCTCTCTCTCTCTCATGATTTCCTCCCCTGAGTAGTATTTATTGACACTTGATTTATAAGATGTGGCAAAAAAAATCAATGAAAAATAAAACAAAACTGACTGTCTTTTCTTCATTCAAAATTTTGTTCGCATAAAAGCCAAAAATATTCTCAAAAACTCGTAGGCCAAAATTCAACACACAACCATTTTACACACACTGCACTGTTAAAAGCACCCTGTTAAAAGCGTATGTATGTTGAGGTTTTCTATAGTATGCGGGGCTGCGGTTGATTAGAAAACGACAGTCGGCGATGCTTGCTTGTGGCCGTACATACACACAATCAAGTGTTCAAAACAGCGGCGTAATTAACCCATTTCCATGAGAACCATTACTTCCACTCTCTTAGCTCTCCTTCCTTCCCTCTCCTCATTTCTCTTCGTTGTATCGTGCACTAAACTTAAAACTTTACATTTAGAACCAGTACCGCCTGAAACATGAGTATATTATAATTTCCAGGATTTAGATGACAAAACAACAACAAGGACAATATATTATGGAAAGAGAGATGAAGAATAAGAGAGAAAAGCGAGGGATAGGTTTGGTAAAATCAGAAACAGCAACTGCGTGGGCTGGGGAAAAGAGTGTTTGGAATGGAGGGGAAGAGGAGGCAGAGAGGGGAAGGGAAGGAAGTGGGGGAGGGAGATGGATGGAGGGAGGGAGGGAGGAAGGGGAGAGGGACGGAGCAGAGAGGGACGTTTCGGCTGGAAGAGGAAATAGGGAGGGAAGAGGAACGGAGAGGGATGGTGCAGCAGCAGTAAGAGGAAATGGGGAGGGAAGAAGAACAGTCCTGCAGTAATGGGAGAGGAGGGGAAACAAAAAAAAAAAGTGACGAGCAGAAAGCGCAAATGAAGTTCAGATTATAAGCTCACCGTCACATCATTTCTCGTCATCAATACACACTCAGGCAACATCCTCAGGCGAGAGCAGTATTTTTTCCCTACCTGACCTAGCAGGCTGACCTTACACAAGACCCCAGTTGACATGACCCTAACCTTTCACCTCTCTCACACTCCCTCCCCTACCCCATGTGACCCTGCTTGACCCCGGTAAGGTCAGGCGGTTGGCAGGACCTTCGCTGTTATAAATAATTCCTCGAGTAAATGTGAGAGTGTGGCTTTGTCCTGACTGGGGAGGAAGGGGGAGGGGATACAGCAAGGGGGAGGGGTATTGCAAGGGGGAGGGGGTATTGCAAAGGAGGTAGGGGGTATTTCATGGGGGGGAGGGGTGTTGCAAAGGGGGAGGGGGTATTGCAAGGGGGGAGGGGGTAGGGAAACCTGTATTGTTGTGATGAAAAGATGTTTTACTTTTTTTTCCTCTGTCTTGTGAATTTTGTGTTTTGTTGTGTTTGTGTTTGTTTGTGTTTGTTTGTGCAGCGAGAATTATTATTGTGTTCGGAAAAAAAAAATAATAAATAATGTGAGTGAGGTAAGAATGCTTTAGTGAGATTATTTAAAGCTTAGAATTTATGTTGTGTTTTAAGGACCATAAAACTAAAACTCTCTCTTTTTTTTTTTTCTCTCTCTCTCTCTCTCTCTCTCTCTCTCTCTCTCTCTCTCTCTCTCTCTCTCTCTCTCTCTCTCTCTCTCGCTCTCGCTCTCGCTCTCTCTCTTTCCTTAACCAGACTCGCGGCAATTTAACTTGTGGCAAAATGTGGAGCTCCGGGATCAGTGTGAGTCGTTGAATGTATTGTGTGTGTTAACTTGAGGCAAACATGTACGGAAGGGTCGCTCACTGTGTGTGTATGTGTGTGTGTGTGTGTGTGTGTGTGTGTGTGTGTGTGTGTGTGTGTGTGTGTGTGTGTGTGTGTGTGTGTGTGTGTGTTTATTCTTCTATCTCTTAAGCAGTGTTGTACGTACGTAAAAAAGTATCGGTTGTTTACTTTGAGCACACACACACACACACACACACACACACACACACACACACACACACACACACACACACACACACACACACACACACACACACACACCTGCTGCCATCGATCGGTCACATGTGCGTCATGTCGCGTGCTGCAGAGGGACGAGGAATGTTCTGCTTCTCGGTCACCAAAACGAGAGGTGACAACTATTGAGAATGTGTCGGGCTCTCTCTCTCTCTCTCTCTCTCTCTCTCTCTCTCTCTCTCTCTCTCTCTCTCTCTCTCTCTCTCTCTCTCTCTCTCTCTCTCTCTCTCTCTCTCGCTTGACCCCATTGTTACGTCAGTCTCCTCTTTTCTCTTTTCCATTTCTACTTTTATAACTTTCTTTTTCTTTTCCTGGAATGGAATTATCAGGATGTTCTTGTTTTGTTTGAACATTTTCTTTATATATAACAGCTTTGAATTGTTTCCTATTGAACTTCCTGCTAAAGTTTCTTAATTAAGTGACCCAGAAAGGAACACATCCTCCTCTTCTGTTTTTGTATAAAGTTCCCCGCCAGTCAGACAGAAAGGGGTCGCTGCCCCCTTCCTCGGGCAAGGCAGACGGATGTCTTTCCCCCTGACTTTCCATTTTTCTTTTTGAGCTTTGACATCGAAAATAGATTAAATAATGAATAAATGAAATCAAAAATGGGAAAACAAGGACTCTCTTTCTTTCTTGTAGGTGGCGCCAAACTGGTATGTTTTATTTTCTTTGGTTTGTTTCAGGTCATGAACCTTTGTAGGCATTCTATTTTCACATCACTACAGTCACTGATTATATAGCGAACACCACCACCACCAATGGCAACAACAACAACAAAACTACTACTACTGCTACTACTACTACTACTACTACTACTACTACTACTACTACTACTACTACTACTACTACTACTACTACTACTACTACTACTATTTATACAGCTGCTACCACCACCATCGCGACATTTTTTCTTGATAAAAGTGACAACATTCAAGTATTTTATCTTCATTTCTTAGAACCTTTGTTTCCTTCCCCGCGTGGTCACAAAAACATTACCTCCATCACCACCACATTTGACCATTACCGCCACATGACCGCCTCTCATTTTCTCCTCCCTTCCCCCCCAGACTGGACCTGCGAGAAGGCGGCGATAAGCAGGAGTTTGTTGACCCTGTGGTGAAGGGCAGGGTGAGGTCAGAGGTTACAGGCGGCCACTTGACCCTCCATCCCCTTAAGGGCGAGGACTCCGGCAGATACAAGTGTCGTGTGGACTTCGAGGTGTCACCGACGCTCTTCGCTTACGTCAACCTCACCGTGTATGGTAAGTAAGCCTTGTGTGTGTGTGTGTGTGTGTGTGTGTGTGTGTGTGTGTGTGTGTGTGTGTGTGTGCGTGTGTGTGTGAGTGTGTGTGGGTGTGGGTGTGGGTGTGGGTGTGTGTGTTTATGGGGTGGGGGGTGTTATAAGTAGATATTACATCACATCATTACGTATCCTTGTTCGAATCCGGAGAGTATCAGCATAAAGATCATTCATTATCCGTACTCGCATCCGTACTTACCTATAATAATTACACTGCTCCCACATCCGCTTCCTCACCTAAGGCCCGAGGATGCTGTAGACCCCAGGACTTACGTAAATGTATAATCCTGTGTGAGTGTGTACGTAAATGACACTAAGTCTGAGCTCAAGGCTGCTAAGTCTGAATCAAGGCCACATAATAATTATCACTATATGATGTATTAATCTCACAATTTCCTTTATATCATTAAAAAAAAATATGATCACAAGGAAGATGGATTCCTTTACCTTTAAGATTGTGGTAAGTCCTTGTAATTTTAGTATCTTGGGGCGTAGTAATTTCACTCTTTGGTATACTATTCATCGAGTCATTTGTTTTGTATTAATTATCAAGACAACCAGATCGTATGTGAGACTGTTTTTTTTCTTTCCAGTTAAAGAAAAAAAAAAGTTGCGTTACAAGCCTCGGAAACTCGTGCACTCTTGTTGATGGTGTAACTCTGTCCGTCGATCCATCTCCCTCCAGGAAAGTTTTTATATAATTTCCAGAATGTATACAGTTAATTGACAAAAATATTTCATGTTCACTATATGGAAACGAAATATGCGCGCAAAAAATAATTGCAAACATATTGGTGATGGAAGCGATGCAGATGAAGCTTAACGACTGGAATTCATTACTGAACCAAAACTTGACGTAAATGTAAATAAATGTAAAGAATAACGTTGGAAAGAATGCAGTGATATAGGTCGCCAAAATTCAATGAATATTTTTTTATGGTCTATTTTTATGATGTATGTGTATAAATTTATGAACTCCTACATTCACGCCAGACTCCATGGACGTCTGAAAAATGACGAACGATATGCATCACGTGTGTGTGTGTGTGTGTGTGTGTGCGTGTGTGTGTGTGTGTGTGTGTGTGTGTGTGTGTGTGTGTGTGTGTGTGTGTGTGTGTGTGTGTGTGTGTGTGTGTGCACGCGCGTGTGGCAGGTCTACATAAGCTCACCTTTATTATGGCCTACAGTAATAACAACATTTTAGATGCACTTTAATCTAATTAATTACTAGATTATTTATCGACTATCTACTACTGATATATATTACCTTAATTCCTAGCTGGGAATTTCACTGATATCCTTTTCGAGTAATTAAATTAATAGTAGGCACATATTCGATAGCACTTTAATGAATACATTATGATTTTTTTCATCAGATAATAATACGAGTAAAATATGGTGCGTTTACCTCTTGGGTCAACCTGAATGTGCCGCAGCGGGCCTCCCTCACCACCTTTTCTTGCCCTCACATACAGACGCCTCCCTGGCAGCCGACGCTGGCTAAGATAAGATAGCAAGATCCCGTACCATTTTCTCTTCCAGTAATCTTAATAGGAGAAAACGCCGCAATGCAGAACAGAAAAGTGTTTCCAGTTGTTGGTAACATTAAAAGAATTATTCCCGGACTCAACAATAAATGGTTGCCTCGTTTACTTAAATAGTCACGAGCTTTCCAAAGAGGCCAAAGATAAATGATCATCATTCAAGGACTTCAAACAGTAAAGTAATACTCGAGGGTGACCTACCACGAGGCTTTGGTCATGAAAATTTTAATATCACTTAAACTTCCAACATTTCAACAGAGATGTTGTATAATGGATGCTGCTGAAGAGGTCCATAATGGAGCAAGATGCAGCGGGGAAAGTTGGTCTATAACTTTATATCTTTCTTAATTATTCAAAGGCAAATACTCGTGGAAAGACTCTTCAGGGCGGGAGTGGCTTGTCCTGCCGCGGGGGAAAAGGCTTCGGCTCGGCAAAATTGATTCCCGAACAAGCTCCAAGGTCAATGGTTTTAGTTTATATTAAAATAAAAATGCACACAAGTTCTCTCCACAAATTGGAGTGAAACCGATGGAGGAGTACTTCAGAGGGATCCAGAATTAACCGAGTTGGGTAAATGGAAAGAAAAGATTTCATATGAGTTTTAAAATTTCCATAATTACGTGAATGTAGTCTGGGGGTGAATGGGACAAGGGGGACGCGGGGGAGGGGGAGGGAAGCAGCTTCTACGCCTCTGGTTTTAGGCAGAGGTGATTTTTGTGACAATGGAGACGGACTTAACGCTGCTGCCGCCACCACCACCACCACCACCACCATAACTACCACCACCACCACCACCACCACCATCATAACTACCACCACTACCACCACCATCATAACTAATACCACCACCGCCGACAACAATAGTCACTGCTGTCCTGAAATGGTTATAGTGATTGTGAAATTACCCTTTACACCAACACTCACCACACCTTCCACTACACCACTGCAACAATACCACTGCTGCCATCATCACCACCACAACTACCACCACTACCATCGCCACAACCACGACTTTCACAGCACCACCAATATCATCTTGTTTGTTTACTACTACTACTACTACTACTACTACTACTACTACTACTACTACTACTACTACTGCTGCTACTACTACTGCTACTACTGCTACTACTACAACTACTACTACTACTACTACTACTACTACTACTACTACTACTACTACTACTACTACTACTACTACTACTACTACTACACCAGCACTACCACCTCACACAATACAACCGCAATAAGAACACAGCCGCCGCCCCAGACA
>JAPQNM010000022.1:16166353-16171353 GCA_029783475.1 Metacarcinus magister
CCCACCCCAACGTCACTTCCCCCTTACTATACTATATCTCTGCCCCAAATCCGACTTACCCTGACGTGCCTTGCTCCGCCCCGCCCCTCCCCGCCCCGCCCCGGCCCTCCCCACCCCGCTCCACCCCTCCCCGCCCCGCCCAGTGGTACGTATACAACAAACACGAAACGCAAAAAGGGCGACAGAGACCCAAGATTTAAATCCAAAATAAAAACATTCCGTATCTCTTTGAAGCCTTAAATAAATAAAACACAATAAATAAAAAAAATTGATGCTTTTCTCTACGTGGCACCGTGAGGATTATCGTGTTTTTTTCTGTCTTTTTACACTGCATTTCAAGATTTTTTTTTTATTATTATTTTGCTTTCTGTCTGGTTTTTTGTCTACTAGTGTGCGGGCGTGTGTGCATGTGTGTGTATATATGTGAGTGATATGTTTTCTTTTAGTTTAGTTTATGTTATGTCTCGTCCTTGTAGTGTTGTTGTGTGTGTGAGTGTGGGTGTGTGTGTGTGTGTGTGTGTATGTGTGTGTGTGTGTGTGGGTGTGTGTGTTTGATGCATTGGTGTGTGAGGTGAGATGACAGTGAGTTTGAGTGATCACCTGGTTTGTTTGTGTTTGTCTTCTATATCGACGGTCTGGATTAAATATTTTTGTATCATTTAAATTTTTTTTTTCTCTCTCTCTCTCTCTCTCTCTCTCTCTCTCTCTCTCTCTCTCTCTCTCTCTCTCTCTCTCTCTCTCTCTCTCTCTCTCTCTCTCTCTCTCTCTCTCTCGCTCTCTTTACTTTTTCTTTCTCTTTGTAACACCATGCATACATCTTTTTCATAGGGACACGTAATCTATGCTTCATGTACTCTTTCTTGATACTCACACTCAATACTCACACTTGATACTCACACTTGAAACTCATACTTGATACTCACACTTGAAACTCACACTTGATACTCACACTCAATACTCACACTTGAAACTTACACTTGATACTCACACTTGATACTCACACTCGATACTCACACTCGATACTCACACTTGATACTCACACTTGATACTCACACTTGATACTCACACTTGATACTCACACTCAATACTCACACTTGATACTCACACTTGATACTTACACTCGATACTCACACTCGATACTCACACTTGATACTCACACTTGATACTTACACTCGATACTCACACTCGATACTCACACTTGATACTCACACTTGATACTCACACTCGATACTCACACTTGATACTCACACTTGATACTCACACTCGATACTCACACTCGATACTCACACTTGATACTCACACTTGATACTCACACTTGATACTCACACTTGATACTCACACTTGATACTCACACTCGATACTCACACTTGATACTCACACTTGATACTCACACTTGATACTCACACTTGATACTCACACTTGATACTCACACTCGATACTCACACTTGATACTCACACTTGATACTCACACTTGATACTCACACTTGATACTCACACTCGATACTCACACTCGATACTCACACTTGATACTCACACTTGATACTCACACTTGATACTCACACTCGATACTCACACTCAATACTCACACTTGATACTCACACTTGATACTCACACTTGATACTCACACTTGATACTCACACTCAATACTCACACTCGATACTCACACTTGATACTCACACTTGATACTCACACTCAATACTCACACTTGATACTTACACTCGATACTCACACTCAATACTCACACTTGATACTCACACTTGATACGTATTCTCGATAATCACACTCGACTTAAGTTATATTAGTTCATCATCAGCTTGAACCCCCCCCCCTCCCCATCACACACACACACACACACACACACACACACACACACACACACACACACACACACACACACGCAAGGCAAGCACTCATCAGTAGCTTCCTCTTCCTCTCCACCACCAGCACCACCGGGCGTCGTCTGAACTGTCCAATCAGAACACTAGTGCAGTAATTACTAACTTTATTCCTCCGCCAACTTGTGTAGTTCTGGGTTGCCTTTACCTTGGCCCTCTATCAAACTTTTCCATCCATTTTTTTCTCCTTTTTATTATTTTTTCGTTTTTTTTAGTTCTCCAACACCACCACCACTACCACCACCACCACCACCACCACCACCACCACCACCACCACCACCACCACCACCACCCTCAGACCATTTTCTTTGATCTGTAACTTTAAAAACTGGTTTTCTTTTTAATTTCCCAAGGAGGCGTCATTTTCTCTTCTTTTTTTTTTTTCCTTCTCTCTCGTCATCATTTTTCTTCAGCCTCGCTCGCCAGTGTTATATTCTTGATTACGTTCACTCATTGCAGTTTTAGTTTAGTTTAGTTTAGTTTAGTTTAGTTTAGTTTAGTTTAGTTTAGTTTAGTTACTCATTGGCTTTGTGTTTTCCCATCTCTTCACCCTTTTGGCTCTTCCTTGACTCCTTCCCTCGTATCAAATATTTTCCTTTTCCTTATCTTCTTCCTTCTTCTCTCTAGGTATTTCATTTTTTTTTCTTCTTCTACTTGTTCTTTTTCCATCTTCTGTGCCTCCTACGCCTCCTCCTTTATTCATTTCTTTCTTCTTCATCGTCTTTCATGTGTGGAGAAATGTGGAGGAACGATTTGAGTGATTGCCTCACCTTTACAATCACATTTTCTTCGTTTTCTATAAATATTATATGCATTTTCTCCCTCACCTCCACCTCATCTTCCTCCTCCTACTCTTTCTTTTCTTCTCCTCGTCCTTATCCTCTCTCTTACCTTTATGAGTTTTGTAAGGATAGAGATAAAACCTAATGGGGCTCATATCATGGGGTGTTTTGGCCTCCAGATAAAAAGAATGGTGTGAAGAGGAAAACAAGGAGTGTCGAGGAAGGAAGAGAAAGATGTGAAAAAGGAGGAAAGAGGATAGAATAGAAGGCTTGCTTGGTTTGCGTCAAGGAAGTGGTTTTGTAAGCCTGTGGGAAGGGGTGAAGTGGATGCTCGGGGTTGTCAGCCTTCAAAGTTTAAATGAAAATAAAAATGAAAAAAACAGTAAAAAAAATAAAATAAATAAAAAGGATAAATAAAAAAGATTGGTTTTATAAAAGTTGTCTTCCGGCCGGGCTGAGCTTTGAAGTGACATTCCGTCTAAACCTCAAGTCCCTCAGCTTCCCCGCAAGGTATACATGTCCCCCTTTCCCCCCCATTCCTCCCTTCTCCGCCCAATCTCTTAAAACTTCCCTCCCTTCCCTGTTCCCCCTCACCTACACCCCCTTCCCCTTCCTCACCATTTATTCATATTCCTCCTTTCGACTCTACCATTAATTCATACCTGTGACCATTATCATATTTCCCTCTTGGCCGGCCGACGAGCTGGCAGTTTGCAGTTCAATAAACTTTCATTAAGGGTTCACATTAAGGCTCGGCTCCAGTACCCTCTTAGTGTTGCAGCCCACTAACAGCCCTCATTCCACCTCCCCTTTAGTGAGGCCGAGGTCTGTGGACATCCGAGTACCCAAGGCTCCTCTGGTGGCGGGGCAGGAGACGCGGCTTGAATGCGTGGCGGTGGGGGCGTACCCGGCAGCCATCCTCACCTGGACCAAGACTCTAAACGGTGCCTCCACCACCCTCCACGCCCCTGTGAGTACCTCCTGACGGCCGGAGAGGAGAGTTCAGTACCAAGGAACGTGGTATGACTGACTGACTGACTGATTGACTGACTGACTTACAGGTGATATATGTTAAGGTGACATAAGTTTAGTGGTACAAAAAAGATCGACATCATCATTATCAGCCTCAGCCAATCCCTGAATTAGAAGAACGGCAGCGTGATCCTGTAGAGACTCTCTGATGGCCTCGCTTTCTCCCGCAGTCTCGTCACGTCGGAGAGAAAACGTGGTCGTACCTGACGGTGGTGCCGAAAGCCGGGGACCACCAGGCCACACTTACCTGCACGGCCCGCAACCCTAACATCTCACACCCGGGCCTCACCACCTCCACCAAGCTCACCGTCGTCTGTGAGTTCCCTTCTCCTCCTCTTTCTTCTCCTCCTCCTCCTCCTCCTCCTCCTCCTCCTCCTCCTCCTCCTCCTCCTCCTCCTCCTCCTCCTCCTCCTCCTCCTCCTCCTCCTCCTCCTCTTCTTTCTCATCATCTTCTTCCTCCTCTTCTTCCTCCTATTCTTCCTCCTTTCCACCTTTCTGTACTTCTCTCACACTAGTAATAAAGATTTGTAGAATGGAGTAGGATACTAAACCAGGCAAGCTCGTTATGGGGCAATAGGCTTTCTGTTACCTGCAACTCTCATGTTTCTCCTCCTCCTCCTCCTCCTCCTCCTCCTCCTCCTCCTCCTCCTCCTCCTCCTCCTCCTCCTCCTCCTCCTCCAACGCACTCAACGCGCTCATAATAATTCCAATGTTTTGTTTTCTCTTTGTATACTTCATTGCCTCTTTCTCATTATGTTCTTCAGTCTTTTCTTTCCCTTCCTTCCTCTTCTTCATATTTCACTCTTGTCTTGTCTTGTCTTGTATTGTCTTCCTCCTCCTTCCCCTTCCCATGTTTCTCCTCCTCCTCCTCCTCCTCCTCCTCCTCCTCCTCCTCCTCCTCCTCCTCCTCCTCCTCCTCCTCCTCCTCCTCCTCCTTGCTCTGTTACGTTCTTTTCTTACGCCGCAGCAGTTGTACAGCAGATTCCCTCGTTATATACAGAAGGGTCTCGTAGGATCTGTTTTTTCCTGTGCATTACTGCGTGTTACTCCTCCTCCTCCTTCTCCTCCTTCTCCTCCTTCTCCTCCTTCTCCTTCTCCTTCTCCTTCTCCTTCTCCTCCTCCTCCTCCTCCTCCTCCTCCTCCTCCTCCTCCTCCTCCTCCTCCTCTTCCTCCTCCTCTTCCTCCTCCTCCTCCTCTTCTTCTTCTTCTTTTTCCTCTTCACGGGCGGTAATCAAGAAAGTTCTATAAGGTTCTGAACATCTTACTCAATCGTCTCCAACATTCTCTCGTC
>JAPQNM010000022.1:16183853-16196483 GCA_029783475.1 Metacarcinus magister
CCTTACCGACTCCATTCTGTCTTTGTCTCCTAAGTTAAGTGCCGGGACGCGCCCGCCTCACCTTGTTCCTTGGAGTTATCTCTGTGAGAGTCGAGTTTCCTCTCACTCTCAGCTTGGGTAATGAGGAACATGGAAGGAAAACCCGATGTCCTCTTGGCCGGACTTAGAGCCTAAATCCGACCCAGAGAACACGAGTGGAGTCGCTGTATAGAAGTTACTTGGTGCTACAGACTAAACTTATAGATTCTCGAGGGTGCTTTAGGCTGGGAATGTCTTTTGAATTCACGTTTCATGTTGAATATAAATGTACCTTAAGTATATACTAATCAAGCCATGCTTCTCAATGACCTTTCTCCCCCCCTCTCCCCCAATGAAGGTGTAGATGCTGGGGTCACCACCAGGCGGCTGAGGACACCACGAGGAGCTCCCCGCCCCCTAGTACCACCACCACCACCACCACCACCACGCCCACGACCCACGCCCGTACAGTCTCCCACCAAGGACAGGAAAGAAGAGCAGCACCAGACGTCTTGAGAACTATTAATGGTAACTTTTCATATTAATATTACGATTATTTCACTTCAGTCAACACTACTACTATTATGCCTCCACTAACACCACCGCCACCACCGCCACCGCCACCGCCACCACCACCACCACCACCACCACCACCTGCATAGCCATTAACACCCCCTTTAACGTGGTACCCAGCGGCGCCATTACTAACTCGAATCACCAGTACAATTCACAAAACTCCGCTACTTGCACCATAACTTACACGAGTGGAAGCATCGCTCTCGGGTGAAGCAGCACCGCACTCAGCACTACACACACACACACACACACACACACACACACACACACACACACTCAGCACCACACTGACACCAGACACACACACTCAGCACCACACTCAGCACTATACACACACACACTCAGCACCACACTGACACCAGACACACACACTCAGCACCACACTCAGCACTATACACACACACACTCAGCTCCACACTGGCACCAGACACACTCAGCACCACATACACACTTAGCACCACACACACACACACTTAGCACCACACACACACACACACTCAGCACCACACGCACACACACTCAGCACCACACACACACACTCAGCACCACACACACACTCAGCACCACACTATATAGCACCACTAACTCATTATCAGCACCACCACAGAGGACGCTTCACTAACCTAAGGGAGCTTCACTAACCAGCACCACCACTACTAAGCACACACATATTCTTGCTAATGAGCTTCTATTTTATTGAATAATGGCTTGTTTAGTTTATTTCTTGCCATAGTATTTGCTTTACTTCTGTTTAACTTTCATTCATAGAAGGTTTAAGCTATAACTCGAGACTTTGCTTTCTCTCTCTCTCTCTCTCTCTCTCTCTCTCTCTCTCTCTCTCTCTCTCTCTCTCTCTCTCTCTCTCTCTCTCTCTCTCTCTCTCTCTCTCTCTCTCTCTCTCTCTCTCTCTCTCTCTCTCTCTCTCTCTCTCTCTCTCTCTCTCTCTCTCTCCCCCCCCTGTTGCTTCCTAACCGTGTTCCTCCCTCGCAGCTCAACTCTTGGAGAGTGACATATGTCCAGAGATTATATCAGCGCGTGTCCCACCGCCCCCCTATACTCGTACTCAGGTATGTCCCAAGCACGCTGATGCCCCCCGACCCCTTATGTCCCTGTGTCCCGTGTGTGTGTCCGATGGCGCTGCTCTACTCGTAAGTCTCTTGAAATATTGGGATTGAATATACCTTGATGTTTGCTGGTCTGAGCCTCGCCCCGTATCATCCCGCCCCGCCCCGTCCACCTCTGCTCCTGACGTGCTCTGGTGCTCTTAAAAAAAACAGCCTTTTTTACGGAGTAGCTGCAATGTTTCTGTGATGTAGCACGGCTGGGCGGGGCACGGAAGGTACGGCGTTGGGGTAGGTAGGGGCGTGTGAGGGTAGAGTGGGTGGAGGCGGATAGTCGTGCATCATTATTGTCAGGCTGTCACACGGCTCTGCTATGTTACCCAACAGGCACCTTTAGGACCTTCATTCCCTCCCCCAGCTTCTCCTCCCTTCCTCACCTTCCCCGTGCAGCCCCACCTTCCTGTTGTGGCAGCTTCTCATGAATCCGTAGCTGTATCACCCTCCTCCTCCTCCTCCTCCTCCTCCTTCTCCTCCTCCTCCTCTTCCTCTTCCTCTTCCTCTTTCTCATCCTCCTCCTCCTCTTCCTCATCCTCCTCTTTCTCCTTCTCCTCCTTCTCATCCTCATCCTCTTCTTCCTCCTCCTCCTCCTCCTCTTCCTCCTCCTCCTCTTCCTCTTCCTTCCTCTTCCTCCTCCTTTCTTTCAAATCTAGGCTTTCCACTCCTCTTCCTCCCTCTGTAAATTTTTCTACTTCTCGTCTCATCATATCTTTTCTCCCTTCCTCCTTTCCTATCCCTTGTCCTACGTCGCCATCAGGTCCTGCATTTTCCTTCTCCATCACTTGTCTGCCTTTCTCGCCCCCACTTTTTCCTAACCGTCCTTCCATTCTCCTGTTCAGTTGAGTTTAAATATTTTCATAGTTCAGTCACGTGACCTCTTACCACCTGAGATATCACAGGGAAGATCATTAAGTTTTTTTTTTTTTTCTCTCTCTGCCTAACAATCGAATCTTATTTGGCTTCTTACCTGAATGACATCAAAGGTGCCGCTAAGGGGAGGGGAGGGGGGGAAGGTTGGTCTGGCCACAGTACAGCCTCCACCCAGCATTCCAAGGAAGTGTGTTTCACCCAGACCCAATACTGTTTTTTGTGCCCACAACTTTATAGAGTTTCTGAGATAGACTCTGATAGCAAAGGATTGGACCAGCTTAGTATTGGTGTGTGTGTGTGTGTGTGTGTGTGTGTGTGTGTGTGTGTGTGTGTGTGTGTGTGTGTGTGTGTGTGTGTGTGTGTGTGTGTGTGTTTGTGTGTGTGTGTGTGTGTGTGTGTGGGTGGGTGTGGGTGTGTGGGTGTGTGTGTGTGTGGGTGGGTGGGTGGGTGAGTGGGTGTGTGTTTATTGAGCTTTGCAGTATATTTCTTTTGTGTGTTCGTAACTTAGCTTCGAAAATCAAACAAGTGCAGGAACAGGTGAGCCCTACGGAATGAATTTAAAGTTAAATAAACATCTTGGACTTGTGTGAATGGAAAGTTCCTTGACTGTTGGTTCCCACAGGCGGCGGTGGCGCGGGAGTCTCCAGCAACGACCACAGCGGGACGGTCGCCCAGCCCGATACTGCTGCCCCACCATGAGAGCTTCGTCTAGAGTCTCCCGACCATCGGTGTGACGCCTGGAGGAGGAAGGGCGACACGCGCAGTCTCTAAGTGCAATATAGAAAGGAGAGAATTGCAACAGAACCAAGTTGGCGGACCCTTCCTTTCTTGCTCGTTCAAGGACCTTCAAAAAACACGAAGCTAATCTACTCCTACGAGTGTCTAGGAGTAACGCAGCTTCCTCCTGCCGTGTCCTTGCCTCAGGCCCGACACATACTTTGCAGGAGGTGAAGAGAAGGCTACAAACGAGTCGAGGACACCCGACCCCTGCCACCGCCATCACTGCCCTTCCACCTACATCTGGAAAAGAACATTTATAAGAGCGTTTATGGGTATAAGCAGAGCTATCGATTGTATTCATATTGGATTATCTTACCTATGTATTTTAGGGTTGAGGGTTTGAAGTCCCTGCTTGGCCTTGAGTGCGGGACAGATGTGCGTGCGTGGTGGTGGTGTGGGTGTGCGAGGCGTGAGTGAAGGGCCCCCACCAACCACTTGCCAGGGTATAGGTATCTGTGTTACTGTTGTTAGTCGGTATGATTCACGTCACTTTTTTATTACTACATGTCAAGCCAAGTCTGTGTCAGGGAAACCACAGGAACGGGAAACACGACTAGGAGAGTGAGGGCGATGCACTCGCTCTTCGGTTCCTACCTGAGCCACACACACTTCGGAATAACAGGAAACTTCCACATAACCTGAGCGACTCCTAAGACGGATGTACTATGTATCTTCCGCAAAGTTAATGTATACTCCAGTGCTGTTATAGTTTGGTGGTGATGCGCTCAGACCTTTTTTTTTCTCGTATATTTTCGTGAGAAGCACGTGGGTCTGTGTCCAAAGTATAGGATGGTCACCATACACGCGGGGTCTCACCAACCCTCAGAAGGCCTGCACGTGTACACTTTCCTCGAGAGCCTCCAGGGCCGAGGGAAACAACGTGACATCAATTATTATCTCATTGCGTTGTCCTTTTTCCAGTACGAATAGGAGAGGTGTGAATTTCCCCCGAAAAGTTAATGTGGTGTATTTTTTTACATTAATGTTTATTTGTAATATACTCAGCAACAATAATCTCCACCATAATATTTGTGTGATGTATGTTTTCTCAACCGTCCCCCTATTTGTGGACTTGTTTTCCCTTATTTCTGTTTTACATTCTTCGTATTTATCAAGGTCAAACTAGTGTCGCAGCCACTTCCTGCCTGCCGAGGCTGTCACCCGTCACCCGCCGCCGGCACGTGTAGGTCTGGATGTTTATATGTAATTTTTGTAAATTCTTATGTGATTATGGCCGAAATAGCAGCTATATGTATATTTTATATAATAAAAGCAAATTTATTACGCCACTATAGTAAATGATTAGCGCTATGTTGCTTCTTCAACGTGACGACAACCATGATGCAGCAGACACCACCAGGTGGCGCGGCAACACACAGGAGTAAAGTAAGTCCCGTACGAGTGTTGACACTGAACACTTGTGTTGCTGCCCAGCCTGAGTCCAACACCAACGTTACTTTTAACAATGTGTGTGTGAACGCAAGAGTCTTTTAAAATTTATCTGTACATCAAAAAGGTTCCTTTTATACACTTATATTTGGTTAAGTTTAAGTTAAGTTTAAGCAACTGAAATACCAAATGATATAAACATTATATATATATATATATATATATATATATATATATATATATATATATATATATATAAATATATATGTATATATATATATATATATATATATATATATATATATATATATACATATACATATATATATATATATATATATATATATATATATATATATATATTGTATACTTATTTATACTCGGAACTCTTGAGATAGGTGAGTGAAGTGGCAAGAAAAATAAGAGAACATGAAAGGAAGTTTTAAAGTTTTAACAAGAAAGTGGACGACGTAAGGGCTGTCTGTGGTGGTTCGGGAGAGCCCGTGAGTTGACTCCCTCGCTGTGACTCAAGTTACAAACAAGTTCAAGAAATAAAATTCCGCTGCAGGCCTTGACCCGTCCCGGTGACCGCCAGACATCAGCTGCACAAGGTTCGGCGCTCCCTGTACCCCTGAAGCAATGCCGGGGCCGCGCCGAGGGGAGGGCGGACACTCTTACGTATTGCCTGCACGATATAGGAACACATAGGAAGAACAAACAACAACAGGCCTGCTGGCCCTTACGAGGCTGTTTGTTGAGGGTCTTCCACTCTAAAGGTTCTCCGTTATGCCTCATATGATGAGGAAAACACGGACTTTATGTTGAAGCAGAATTCAACATTTGGACACAACTTATTTAATCCCTAATGGTCGCGTATAACTCTAGGTTTTGATTTTTTTTCCGGCTCTCACACTGATTGATCCTGTCCGTGACGTCATGACATCAAAGCAGCCACACTGATTGCTTAAGCCAGATGACGTCAGCCAAGACTCGTCTGTACACGATTGGATCTAGTATTTTCTTCACAACATTTTCTTAACATACTCAAAATGTTACTTTCGTCGTATATTCATTGTACAACACACTATAGATGTACATTTCGATTGTATCATGTCATCTACTATGTGTGCAGTGCACAAGGATGTCAGATCATCCATATGCTGTTTACGCGAAGCATTACGAAACATTCAGGAATCAAGCAAACATTAAGAATTTAGAAAAAAAGGCTAATGGGACATTTAAGATAAAATCGAAAGTTTCGTTTTATAGATACGTAGTTTTTGGCGAGCACACAGAAGCATCAGAGTTACGACTTGTGTTCGTGGTGGTGGTTTGCTTAGGGCGTCGAAGTGCAAGGAAGAGCCGCACGCCATCCACGTCCGTCATTGTGTGTGTGACGTTCCATATCTCGGGTGTAATGTCTGTATTGCTTGGTGTGGTCGATGGCTGCGTGAGCACAGGTCAGGTTAGCGGAGGCAGCAGGAGGTAGTCAGCTTGAAAGGAGTAATTTAGCGTGTGAAGGGTTGGTTGGTCATGTTACGATCTGGCTTTTATTATTAATGTGAGCCTCGTGCCTGCCGTAAGTTTGAAGGCCTGTTATCGGGGGTGGTGTGCGTTGCAACGGTACACTAGGGTTCCAGGACGCTGTTAGGACTTCACACCAACGTTGCCTAAATGCATTCAGGAAAAACATAATATAAATCCCCGATTGAGTAAGAATCTATTGTGTTAATGGTGTAGCTTGTTGATGAATAGTTAGTTACTTGGCTTGATGCTCTCCTGTCTCTCAGAATATTCATTCCAGCGTGAAATTGAACAGTCACCATTATATACTTCCGAGTGCGTGACCTCACAACCCAAGCGTGTGTTCCTCACCTAATTTTTCCCCACAGTGCTACTCTTGTGCCATAACTCGGACGCGACTGTGTACCCGACTGTGTGTGTTTTTTGTTTTTTTTCGTCTACTTTTACTTTACGAGACCAATGTTACGCGTCGCTTGCTCCTCAGAAAGAATAGAATGACGCAGAGCTTAGGACGGACTAAAGGTGAATCATAACAGGTAACTTTGAAGGTTGTAATCACGTTCTTTGCACCAAACCCACCCACCCATTCACCCACCCACCTCCGAGACACACCCACCCACCCACCTCCCAGATCCACCCATCCACTCACTCCCTGACCCACCCACTCGCTTTTCTGCAGCTACCAGGACCAGTAAGTATTCAGCCCCGTCATCACCGCCACCTCCATCACCACCTCCACTTAGCGAGAGGAAGATGAGCGGAGATAAAGTGGTATTTATGGCGTCGTAGAAAAGTAGGAGGAAAAGGGCTAGTGGTGAGGATGAAATATTAGGACATAAGGCCAATGAAACGTAATTGTCGTAAGGAAAAAAAAAAAAAGATAAAGAAAGAGATGATTAGATCACCTCGTTAAGACTAAGTTAATCGGGATGTAAAAACGGAGAACCTGAATGTTTTATTGATAGTGTGTGTAAGAGAGAGAGAGAGAGAGAGAGAGAGAGAGAGAGAGAGAGGAGAGAGGAGAGAGAGAGAGAGAGAGAGAGAGAGAGAGAGAGAGGGTTAGTGATGATTAGAATACAATGACTGTGTGGTGTCTATGGTGGTGTTGGTTGTGATGTAACGGTGTTGTGTTGGTACAGATGTGAACAGGTTGGCAGGGGTAACACGTGCACTTACAATTGGTTGTTTGGTTAATGGTTGACCAAGATGACCGTATTGTATAATCACGGTTGTTGTCTCTTTGTATCATCAACTAATATGGTGATAATGACAGTGAATTTATGATATTCGTCACTAGAATAATAACAACATTTACATTATCATTACACTAGTTCCATTAATGTTTGTCTTTGTAATACATGAACTGCAGACTGACGAAACACAGCCAAGTATCGATGGCTTACACTCCTTCGGGAAGACTCGGAGCTTCAAAGTAGTTCTGCCTCAGTGATCTTCAAAGATATCCATGTCTTGTCTTTCCCATTAACAGGAAAAATATACCTTCACTCAATCCCTTCATGGTGAATCTGCTGAGACATGATACACTTACCTAACACCTATCAAAGGGAGTGAATACATTAAAGCAATGGGTTCGAAACAGATTTGAACCTCTAGGACAAAGTCGAGCTCACCACTTTCTCCGTAACGAGCGTCAGTAGCGAGCTGGCCGGCGAGGAGGTAAGGCGGATCGGACCGGCGGGGTAGCGAAGGCACCAACACCACTGACACGGACACACACGCAGGGAGGCGGCAGCAATATATCGAAATTAGGATTCCAAGTCTCCAGGATTGGTGTTACGGTTCGTATAGATTTTATTGTTCCAGAATGTATTGGAGGAGTGCTGTGTAATGGATGAGAGAGAGAGAGAGAGAGAGAGAGAGAGAGAGAGAGAGAGAGGAGGGAGGGGAGGAAGAGAGAGAGAGAGAGAGGAGAGGAGGAGAGGAGAGAGAGAGAGAGAGAGAGAGAGAGAGAGAGAGGAGGAGGGGAGGAAGAGAGAGAGAGAGAGGAGGAGGGGAGGAAGAGAGAGAGAGAGAGGAGGAGGGGAGGAAGAGAGAGAGAGAGAGAGAGGAGGAGGAGAAGAGAGAGAGAGAGAGAGAGAGGAGAGAGAGGAGAGAGAGAGAGAGAGAGAGAGAGAGAGAGGAGAGAGAGAAGAGAGAGAGAGAGAGAGAGGAGGAGGGGAAGAAGAGGAGTTAATTAAGTTTGAAAGAATGAGTGGACAATTTCAAGTGATGCTTTGTTTTCTGCATATCTTTCCTGTTTTGTTGATGTGGCAGCTTCACTTAGCGTCCACCAGGGTTACGAGTGGATACTTCTTTTTTTATATATAAATAGAACCGTAAGAGGGAGGAAGATAATAGCGTGTACACCCTTGAGGGCAGTGGGGCCTAACGCAGCTCCTACCTGTAATTATATAAAGGTACACCAAGTTTGGCCTCAGGCTCTTCAGTCTTTCCTTACGTTTCACTCTCCCTCTTACAATTCCATCTCCTTGTTTCCTCTTTCTATCCGTTTCACATAGATTTCCTCCTACCTTAGAGAACAGTTGCTCCAGTCTCCCTCACTACCTCCACCTCCTCCCAAACAGTCGTCCTCCCCCCAGTCCTTGTTTCCTCCCTTCCCATCTTCTCCTCCTCCTGCTTCCCCCTGCTTCCCCGCCCACCCAAAAGGAAAGTCTACTTATTACAATTAACCTGCTTGTCTTTCCCCTCCGGCACCGCTATCCACAAACCCCCATCCAGCGGTCCCTCCCCCTCCTCCCCTACCCCTCACCCCCTCGCCTGCTACTCTTCATTGACTTGTATGAATTTTGGATTTTTATTGTAATACTTTTAAGTCCATCTCTGTTTTTAACTTTTTAATTGTTTTCTCTTTCAGAAGTTTTGGTTTGCACTGTTCCTCTTCATCATCTTCGTCTCCCCCTTCCCCCCTTCCCCTTCCTCTGCTTTTCATCCTCCTCCACTAATTAACGTTCCTCTACTTACCCTGCTAATCACTGTTACTCTACCTACCCTGCTAATCACTGTTCCTCTACCTACCCTGCTAATCACTGTTCCTCTACCTACCTTGTTAATCACTGTTCATTTACATACCCTGCTAATCACTGTTCATCTACCTACCCTGCTTTACACTAACCCAACCTCCTTCTCCCTCTCCCTCCCTCCCTCCCTACCCTGCAATTCACCATCCTCTCCTCCCCTTAGTTTTAATGGTTTCCCCTTTCTTTTCCTCGCCCCTTCATGCTGCACGATCCCAGAAACTGTATACCCTCATTCCTACTTTCCCTTCCTCATAATAATAAATAACACACATTGTTTCGGTGCCTCATTCTCCCTGTCCTATCTTCTCTTCTAGCCCTTCAACTATATAGGCCTAAGTAGTCCTACCCACCTCCCTCCCTCCCCTCGTACATTCCCTTCTACCCTCCCCTTCTACCCTCCCTCCTTCCCTCTCCTTCTACCCCTCCTACCCTCTCTCCTACCCTTCCCTCCTACCCATACCCCTCCTCACCCTCTCTCCTCCCTCCCATCCCTACCCTACCCTCCCTCCCTCCCTCCCTCCCTCCCTCCCTCCCTCCCTCCCTCCCTCCCCAATCCCTTCCTCCCTCCCTATTTCCTTGACCTAATTTCTTCCTTTCATCTTCATTTTCTTTTTCATTTTTGTTAATTCTTATTTTCATTGTTTCGTTTCGATATCTTGTATATAATATGTATGTTTTCTCTTCTAATATCTTAAATGCTACACGTCTGTACATTTTGTTTGTGTTAATATGTTTACTGTTTTCTGGTTTCTCATTGGCTTTTATCTTTTTCTCTTTCTGGTTATCGTTTATCTGTGTATATTTATCTTTGTATTTGTCTTTTTAACGTGTGTGTGTGTTGGTCTACGTTGGTCTGTATCTGTTTGGTTTTTTTTTTCTCTCTCTCTCTCTCTCTCTCTCTCTCTCTCTCTCTCTCTCTCTCTCTCTCTCTCTTGGAGCCCTGGAATGGCCATAAAAACTGGTATTACTGCTGATAACTGGAAGCCGCCTTTATCGAATTCCCTTTTGGACACTAACAAAACCAGAACGTGAAGCGCCATTTTTTGACAAGTATTTATTAACTTCCCACATGCGAGCTGTCAAATGAATTTCTACGCCAGTTTTCTCCCTCAAAACTGCATGTTGTATCATTGCCTTGTTATTGTTGTTGTTATTGTTGTTATTTGTTTGGCGGCGTGGATGGGATATGGCTATGATTATTTTCTTTTCTTCTTTTTTTTATATATATATATAGTATTGGATGTATGTTTTTTTCTTTATCTTTCTTCTTTGTTTTTACTGGGTGAGAAAGATGGGCGTGTACGTATACATGTGTTCATTTTTGTAGATTTGTTTTGTATTTTACATTTTTTTTTTCTCGCATTTTGGATTCACAACAGATTTTTTTCGGCGCAATTTTTTTCAGTTTGAGTAATAATTGATAACATGGTTTACATTGATTTTTTTTCTCCATTTTCTATTCTCTCTACTTATCCATATTCTCTTCTATGTATTCCCTCTCCTATTCTACGTTATTTTGCTTTTACATTATTCTACTTTTCACCTCTCGCTCTGATCTTGCATCACTTGCCTATCCTTCTCAATCCTCTCTCTCTCTCTCCCTCTTCTCTTCCTCACTCTTCTCTCCTTCCCTCTTCATTGGTATGCACTTCAACCCTCCATCCTGTCCTTGTCCTCCATCCTGTCCTCGTCCTCCACCAATCCTTCTCTCTCTCTCTCTCTCTCTCTCTCTCTCTCTCTCTCTCTCTCTCTCTCTCTCTTGTTTTTCCTATACTACCTCCTCTCTTTACTCTCTCCCATCTCTTTTCCTATGCTCCCTCTTTTATCACATTGCTCTGTTCTCTCGTGGTGTTCTGTGGCTCTACTCTGCTCTTTTCCCTACTCCCTCTTCCTTTCACCCTCTGTTTTTTCTACCTGTCTCTCTCTCTCTCTCTATCCAAATTCCCGTGTTCCCTCCCTGTCCCACTCCCTTCCTTCCTTCCTTTCTGTCTGTTCGTTTGTGTCTGTCATTCTCTGTGGCGCTGTGCTTTAGTTTGCAGTGATTTGCTTTGTGTTCTGTTGTGTTGAGTCACCCTCGCTCGCCCTCCGGTCTCTCTGCCGTCACTATCCCCACTGTGTTTCCTCTCCTCGTGGCCCTGGTCTCCTGTGTTCCCTGATCGTTCCCTCCCACCCATGTCTGCTCTGTTTCCTTCCTCTCCTATTTCTCGTTCGTGTTACTTGTCATTGATGTTGTGTTCTTTCTTTTTTCAGATTTGCGTCAACCTGTGGGAAGCTTCATTAATCGTGGATGTGATTGATGTGGATGTGAGGTTCCAAAAATAGAAAGGTAATGTTATTTTTTTATTTCCTTGAAGGTTATTTTACACATTAGCACCATACTTCTTACATGATTTTCTTTCCGTTGAACTTCACATGCTTGCAATGAGTCTTCAGAACACTTTCATTATCTATGCTAAGGTTTGATGGTTGTACTTTTTTGGGTGATAATATTTTTGCAATCACTACAGGAATACAAAAACCAGAGCCCACATTTTTTTTTTATGGTACCATTGGTTATTATTAATTACCAGTCATCTTGTGGTTCCTTACACTCGATACAAAAATATGCACGTGCTTCAGAGGGACAATGAATAGATCATTTGGACTGCATTTTTTTTTCCATAAGGCTTCGAGATTGTGGCTTGAATAGTCACTTGAATGCAACCTCAAGTATGATGGTATAAAAAAAAAAGAATTTGTTCTCCTCGTCTAGGTTCTTTAACACTAGGATATATATAGACACACTTTTTCTGGCCATGGTACAATATATCTTGCCTTTCCAGGAGGGAGACTGATGGCGAGACGTGTGGCCTGAAGAGGAAGCTGTACGGAAATGAAGAAGGTAGAAAACCCGCGAGGGACGTCGACTATTATCGAGGACAAACCAACATCGGAAATGAAGACCCCAGTGGAAGGAAAAGAAGATGGATGAAAATAGGCTTTGGCAGGTGAACACGATTGAATGAAGGCTGAGGTGAGTGTGGTGCTTCCCTTAATAGTAAACACGTAGATGTACTATACTTAGTGTATATATCGCAGCAACAGTCGGTGATCACCAAGAAACATATTTAATTTAGTTCGTGTCCCTTCCTACAGTGTCGTTGGATGACGAGACTCGGTCTTCACTCTCGGACCAGATGATGACCATCAACTCTCACTGTACCATACCACTGCCCGAGCCTCTCTTCTGTGCCAGTTTTTCTCCGTAAATTGCCTGCTGGAGCTTAAGTAGCTGTAGCCATGATTACCCCACTGCATCCTCCGTGACGTCGTGTTGC
>JAPQNM010000022.1:16196583-16199083 GCA_029783475.1 Metacarcinus magister
GAGGCGTTCTGTCCTTCTCCAAGCCGGTGGCGTGGAGCTTGGCTCGGTTAGACTACCCCCCTACCCCTGGACAAGGGGGTGGGGTAGTGGCGTGGAAGCCGGTGAACAAGCGCCGGCAGACGAGAGTGGTAGTTCAACCACTAATTAGGGGAAGACGAGGCAGGTGCAGTTCCTCACAAATATATATATATATATATATATATATATATATATATATATATATATATATATGTATATATATATATATATATATATATATATATATATATATGTATATACATATATATATATATATATATATATATATATATATATATGTATATATATATATATATATATATATATATATATATATATATACATATATATATATATATATATATATATATATATATATATATATACATATATATATATATATATATATATATATATATATATATATATATGTATATATATATATATATATATATATATATATATATATATATATATATATATATTTATATATATACATATATATATATATATATATATATATATATATATATATATTTGATATCACCACCGAGTGGCTAAAGACTACCCAAATTGCTGCCATACTGTCCTCAGACGGGACTTACAACGCATCTGATGCTGTAGCAGTAATAAGCCTCACTCGTTCTCAAACATATTCACGAGAGAATTTAATCATTCGAGGCGTCACTATAAAAATTCTAAAAACCTACACCAAATAACAGGCGAGGCAAGTCCATCTGTGCCTCCATATGCCTACTGGTACCAACGGTTAATGATATATAGAAAAAAAAATATATATATATATATATATATATATATATATATATATATATATATATTTTCTAATATCTGTAAACATTTGGCTTTCACGCATCGACGTGAGCTCACGCGTTACCTGCGGGAATTGTTGATGACATGTTGTCTGATTACAAACATCCACACCACTTAGGTATTTCCATTTTTTGTAATTAATGATGACTTTTCCTACTTTCCCACGTTTATTAAAAGAAATATATAATTTGGTTATTAGAATTTTTTTATTTATTTATCTATCTATTTATTGATATTATTTATTCAAACTCTTTTAGTTGGATTAGAATGTATCCGGTGAGGAAGTGTGTTGTTACATTGTGGCAGTGGGTCACCCACAAGCACTCATTGTTCATGTCGTTCTGGCTACAGCGTGAACATGTACTAACACTTGTTACTTCATTCAACTTATCATCACTGCTTGATATGGGTAAACATTTATGATTCCGCTTTCTTTATTTTGAATACAGTAACTTAACTGCACCTTATTATTTGTGGATTGTAAGATCTCGTATAACACTTCCCATCAGCATTCTTAATTGCTTAATTTTGTTTCTATTATGAGTATTTAATCTTTTAATCCTCTGCAATGGAAACCATAAAATTAGCGTGTTTTGAAGTTCCCTGCAAGGTGCAGTCTGTATTTTATCTTTATAAAATACTCATATTTATTTTTCGTAACACATACGGTGTTTTATTGCGCCATTTTTCCTACCGATAATATGCCGGAGGGAAAGATTGGTGGGCGTGTTGTAAAAATCTGCAAACTATGATAATCTATGACAACAGATAAGATTCCTCCTCCTCCTCCTCCTCCTCCTCCTCCTCCTCCTCTTCTTCTTCCTCCTCCTCCTCCTCCTATAACTTTCGAGTGCCAAGTGATTTACTCAACAATGAGGATTGTAGAAAATGAGACGATAAAAAAAATGGGACAGCAAAGACTTTGATAAAAAAATAAAAGCAAGGCGTGAGGAGAAATAACATATCGTTCATTGCTGAGAGGTAAATAAAAGATGAAAGGAAAGTCTGTGGAGCCTAAAAAAGTTAAGGTTTTTTTTTTTGTCACGGTGATTGCAGGAGATTAGTATGTGTGATATTTATTGGCGGTATAATAATAAGTAAAGCATCGCCTGTTTTGATATGCTCTTTATTGCAACTATTGCCATCAGTTCTCTTTCACAGATGCGTTCCTTGAATGTTCCTCTGCTGCCTCATGCATTACTGTTACACTCCTGCTTCGATAAGTAGGACGCAGGTTTATTGATTGAATATAAATGTTTAATATTTAAAAGCATATGGACCATAATGATAGATATATTTTAATAAATAATGTCATGAGTGTGAAGTTATTGCCTTTCCTTGTGAAGCTCTTCAGGTTTGCTGACATTGCTGGTTGATTCTGCATCTACGGAGACGCAGGCAATGATTTCGAGTTGGTCATATCAAAGTATATTACTGTTAAATAATTTCAGCTTTTGCTGGAGTTACTATTCATGTCAGGTAGCATATAATATATCATAATCCTCTGAAGAAATTTGTCATACTGGTTTTGTAGTTAATTATTAGGGTTCTTTCCTTGGTGAGCTGCTGTGGAGGTAAGATCAAGTTGGGATAAATTATACGTATTGTTTCCGAGGATAGAACTATTGGTCTGCGACAATAACGTTAACAC
>JAPQNM010000022.1:16206583-16231583 GCA_029783475.1 Metacarcinus magister
AATGTGCTGCTTCACCACAAACTATTATAACTTTATTTTTATTATATTTTTCATTATTCATTGTATTCAATTATGTACTTTATTTATGTTTTTCTTTTATCATATTATTATATACTTTATTGCGCTGCAAACCCAGCGCACACCATCAACTTAGCGCGCACTGTCCTCAGACAGTGCGCATATACAATAATTAATATTTGTTTTTTAAATCTTTTATTTTATATATATAGTCTATATTTTTGTGAATGAAATACACAGTCTCGACCTGATAGCTGAAGCGAGAGGACGTGCGTGTCCATCCTCCCGGTCAAATCAGGTCAAATCAGGTCAAGTCAGGTTGGGCCGCGCGCTGGGCCCGATCACGTGTTCTTTCGAGCCATCGATGGTTTCCTCGAGTGTGACAATGTCTCCCGTTGTGTCTAGGAAGGGGAAGCGGGCCTTGGATATATCCGTCTCCGACTCCCCCACAAAACACTCTACCCCCAAGAAGGCCGCCCGAAGCCTCGAGCGTCAGCTGGATCACGCTGGCGAGGCCAACAGAAGTGATAGTGACACTGTGAGTGAGGCGAGTGAGGCCTCCCTAGTGATTGACCTCTCCTCAAACGAGGGGCAAGAGGGGCGAGACCAGGGCTGGACCCTCGCGGGGAAGACCCGATGCGCCGCCTGTAACCAGAATCCCCCGCGGCCCAAGTTCAAACTGGGTGCCCTCGGGGAGCATAAAAACGCCTACCGGGCCATCACGGCGTTAGAGGAAGAACATCCCGAGCTGAGGATGGAAGTGAGGCCCAACCTCAAGGCGGAGTACGTCCTCACACCCAAGGACGAGGCCTCCGCGACCCTCCTACGACGACTCGCCGAGGAAGGGAACAGTGTGCTCCTCCTCGACCCAAGCCTGAGGAGATACAAAGTAGTGCTCCAGCGGTACCCCATCGACCTCCCCTTCGACGCGGTGGAGAACCACCCCAACGTGATGTCCGCCACGCGGCTCCGTGCCACGCGGGACAAGATCCCCACCAGGCAAGTGCTGGTCGAGCACCAGGGGCCGCCGCCCGCCAAGCTGGACCTGGGTTGCTGGGGCTCCTACTTCTTGCGATCCTATCAGGGCGAGCCTGTCAGGTGCTACAAGTGCCAGAGGTTCAACCACCTGCAGGTAAGGTGCGTACATTCCATCAGGTGCGGGGTGTGCAGCGGGCCCCATCCGACGGAGGAGTGCATTGGCCGGCACAAGGCCAGTGAACCCACCACGGCAAAGTGCCCAAACTGCGGGAAAAAGCATCACGCTTGGAACCCGCAGTGCCCTGAGAGGCGCCGCAGGATGCGGTGGCCGCTCCAGAAACAACGGCACCAACAACAGCAACCACGTGGCGGCCCCCAGCACCAAGAGCGGCGGGATCCGCCACGTGGCCAGCAACAGGGCGAGCAGCAGCGGCAACACCGCTTTGTTCCCGCCCCGCCACCTGAACGGCCAGCCTGGGTTAGACAGCCTCTCCCCAGGGACTCCACCCCCTCCCAGGACAGCACAGGTGCGACCAGAAGGGAAACCGCCGCTTCCATCAATCCCCCCGCCCAGCCACTACCTCAGAGGCAAAATGGAGCTGGGTCCCGCCGCCGACGTTGCTGTCCACGCAGCCACAGGATGCAGCCCACCAACGACCCTGCAGCACCCACCGAGACGCCACCCATGGAGGTTGGCACAGTGTTACCCGCGGCCATGCCTACAGCACCGTCCGCGGAGTCACACGAGCGGGCACCCCACGGGTGCCTTAAATGAGGAGTTGCGTGGCCTGGTGCGCACGATCGTCGCGAGGCTGGTGGATGAGGTGAGAGAGCTCGTCCTCTGCCGCCCGGAGCTTACAGCTCAGCAGGGCACGCTTCTCCTTCAGGAAGCTGCAGCAGCCATCACAGGAGGTGACTGTCAGCCCCCGCCAGCAGAAATAGAGGCCTTGCAGCGGCCCATAACTTCAGCGGATCAAAATGACCAAGATGGAGGGACACAATGAACCCAACATCACCTGCGCGGCGCCGCCGGCGGCCGCCCCCAGGCTCAAAATCCTCCAGTGGAATGTGCAGGGCCTCCGCCCCAAGAGACACCAGGTGCTGCAGGCTGTGGTCGAGGATGACCTTGACGTGGTCCTCCTCCAGGAGACACTGACGCCAGCCGACTTCCAATGGAGGGTGGCGGGATACACTCTCCACTCGCTGGCCGCCACGGCTGAGGGTGTCCGTGGCTGCGTGGCGCTAGTGAGGAGCGCAATCCCGCACCGAAGGGTCCATCACCCAGTGCACTGTGGGGACGGCGTGGAGGTCCTTGCGCTGGAGCTGCACGTGGGAAGTGTCTCGCTCACGGTGTACAACCTTTACCGGAGCCAGAGACACCTCCTGGAGGCGGGGGAGCTGCTTGTGCTGGCCGAGCACACCAGCCTCCTGGTGGCAGGCGATTTCAACGCCCACCACCCCGTACTGCAGTCAGTGTCTCCCACCAACGCGACGGGCCGTCACCTGGCGGCACTGCTCGAGAAGGTTCCGCACGTCAGGCTGCTCAACACCGGGGAGCCTACCCACATCCGGGGGGGGAGGCTGGACCTCACCTTCGCGTCGGGTGACCTGACACCTGGCGCTACTTGGCAGGTGCATCCCACCCTTACCAGCGACCATTACGCCACCCTCACCACCCTTGCGGTAGCACCACCCGTCCCGCCCAGACCTCAGCCACGATGGGCCATCGGGAGGGCCGACTGGGCCATGTTTCAGTCCGTCCTGGACGAGTGGTGGGCCACCTACGAGCCGCCGGGCGACCTACACCAACAGGAGAGCGATCTGACGGCGGCCATCCATAAAGCAGCCGACGCCGCCATCCCCAGAAGCTCCCCAGGCCGCCGCCGCCGCCCGGACTGGTGGTTCTATACCGAGGAGGTGAGAGAACACAACCACCGCGTCAACATCCACCGCAAGCTGTATAGAAAGCGGCCAAACCCCACCACCCTGAGGCTGCTGCAGAAAGTAGTGAGCCGAGCGCGGGCGGTATCTCAGCGAGCCAAGGAGGCAAAATGGCTGCAGTGGTGCGCCACCTTCAGCCAGCACACCTCCCTGGGCCAGCTGTAGAGGAGCGTGCGTACCGCCACGGGTGCCGCCCCTCCCCGCCCGCCAGCCCACCCACACCCTGAGCAGGAGGCTAAGAGGATCATCAACGCCTTCACCGCGCGAGGCTCCAGCACCCAACTACCTCCCAGAACACGTCACCTCCAGCAGCAGCTGCGACCACACCGCGACGAGGTGGTGAGGGACGCCTGCGAGGAGCCTGACGCCGCCGACGTGCCCTTCGCCCCCCGGGAACTAGTTATGGCCAGGACTCGGAAGAGAGGACGTGACACAGCTCCGGGGGCAGACGGAGTGACGTACTCGATGCTGGCTCATGCTGGGTCAGCCGGGAGCACCGCACTGCTGTCCCTGATTAATGCGTCCTGGCTGGCGGGCCGCCTGCCGTCAGCTTGGAAGGAGGCAGACATCCAGCCAATCCCCAAGCCTCGGGAACCCGCCAAGCTGAGGCCCATTTCCCTCACCAGCTGTGCCGCCAAAACTGCCGAGAGGATGGTGTTGTCCCGCCTGCAGTGGCGCGTGGGTGCCCTCCACCCCCACGTGTTTGGCTTCACGCGCGGCTTAAGCACGGCGGACAGCATCATTACCCTCCTCACGCGCGTCAACCACCGCCCCTCAGTCGCAGTCTTCCTCGACTTGGAGAAAGCGTTCGAGCTGGCCAGCCCCCACGCCATCCTCGCCTCCCTTGCGAGGAAGGGGGTACGAGGAAGACTGCTCGCCTGGCTCCGGCTGAGGGTCCAGGGCATCGGACTGGCTTGGACTGGCTGCTACCAGTACCTCGGGCTGTGGCTGGACTAGCGGTTGTCCTTCGCGGCGCAGCTGACATACCTGAGAGAGAGGACCCAGACCAGGCTGAACGTGATGAGGGCCATGACGCGGCCTGGCGCTGGGGCCACCTATGACGTCCTGCGCCTGTACTACGTGCAGGCGGTGCGCTCCCTGGTGGACTACAGCGCGCCTGTTCTCACCTCGCTCTCCCCCAACCAGCGGACGCGTCTGGAGGTGGTGCAGAACAGCGCCATGAGGACCATGCTGGGAGGTGGTGCAGCGCCTGCGTGATGCAGAGCGAGACCAGCCTGGTGCCCCTCACCACCAGGGTGAACTACATCGTGACCTGCCATGTTGCTCGGACCCTTCACCGTGACGCCGAGGGCCTCGTGCAACAGAGGCTCCGGATGGCCATGGCACAGGGCAGCGAGTGCCTCCGCGGCAACCCATGGCTCGCCAACACCACCCGGGCTGCCAGCATCCTCGGCTACGTGAAGAGTTGGCCATGGCAGTGGCGGGAGGCCGATGTCCCCGCCCCCACCTTCCACGCCCCGCCCCCGTGGGAACCACCCGTCGCCGAGATCACCGTCACACCCCTGCCAGCCAGCAAGGCCCACTGCATCCCCCAGGAGATGCAGCAGCGAGCTCTCATGGCCATGGAGGAGGTCACGGAGCCGGGCAGTGCGGTGTATTTTACCGACGGCTCCGTGGATCCTGAGAGCGGCACGACGGGCGCTGCGGCCATCACCGTGGGCACACAGCTGTCGTGGAGGACGTCGGACCACTGCTCCTCCCTCCAGACGGAGCTGGTGGCCATCCTTCACGCCCTCGAGCACGCCCAGCGTCGCCCGGAGGCGATGGTGGTCGTGCACATGGACTCCAGAGCGGCGCTACAGGTCCTGCAAAAGCCACACCCTAGCGACAACGTGCGGCTCATCACCTCCATCCTGGGCAGCCTGCAGAGTCTGGTCACGCAGGGGAGGCGGGCCAGGCTGCACTGGATCCCTAGCCACGTGGGGATACGTGGTAATGAGGCTGCTGACCAAGCCGCCAAACGAGCTGCCGCAGGACCCACCATCACCAAGCATGTGCCGCCCAGTCGACGACAGGTGAAGGAGCGTGCGAGGCGAGCCGGGGCCCAACACACCCACCAGCGACATCGGGAGTTGGAGGCCAGCAAGAGGCAGGCGGCCTGGTACGCCGTCGCCACTGACTACCAACCCCTCGGCGCCGCCCTGCAGCAGCCCAGGGAGGACGGCGTGCTGTTACAGCGCGTTAGGCTGGCGTACTCCACCCGGGAGCAGCTGAGTGAGGACTTTGAGGGACAGGAGTGTGCCCACTGCGGGAGGCACAGCCGTCTTCTCTTGGTGCACTACCTCCTGTCCTGCCCCGTCACCGCCCGCCTCAGACCGGTGCCAGCTGCAGCCGCCCAGCCTGCCGGCGGGGGCCTCTTGAGCAGTCGCGAGGTGAAAGCTGCCCTCCTGGTCAGACACACCCCTCGTGACCGGCTCCTGGGGGTGCTCAGAGCAGCACCTCCCCCCCGCTGACCACACCTGCCGCAACCGCGACACACCACCACTTGAATCTTTTTAGAGCGGGAAAGGACACTCCTCACTGGCGGACAGATGCCCGCATTGTACTATATACTTTATAATTTATATATATTTATAACATGTAAACTGTATATTTGTACAATAAACCTTAAAAACAACGTGAATTAAATAACCTCAACTGGACATGAGTTTTCTCTCTCCAGTCGACCAACTAGCTATTACAACACCCAAGCATCAAGTTATAGTAGGACTCTGCGTGTGGTGGTCAATGGGCACACCTCCTCTGAACACCCCGTCAAAGCCAGCGTTCCCCAAGGAAGTGTACTCGGACCATTATTATGGAACGTGTACTTTAATGACCTCCTCCAGCTGGTCCCTGAAGCAACAGCGTATGCAGACGACTGTACTCTCACATTCACCAATGAGAGGAGTTAGCACCACAACACTGTCGTCCGCATCAACCAGACGCTGCAGAGCATAGCCTCCTGGGGCAAGAGATGGCAAGTCACCTTCGCTGCAGAGAAAATCCAAGCCACGCTCATCTCTCGAAGACAAGATACCATCAATCCACACCAAAACATCATTCACCTTGAAGGCAGAAAATTTCACCTCCAGGAGTCAGTCAACATCCTTGGGATTGAGCTCGACACTGGCCTTACGTTCACCAACCACGTCAGAAAGGTCGCCTGGAAGTTGAGCTGTGTTCGGCGCATTGCTCATTTTCTGGACGCTCAGGGAGTGGACACACTCTACAAATCCCAAGTCCGCTTCCTGATGGAATACTCGCCCCTAGCATGGTCTTCCTGCCCCCCATCGTACCTCGGTCTCCTGAAACGGGTTCAAGCCAGAGCCCAGCAGCTGGCTCGGCTGAAAGCTACTGAAGGTACCACACGGAACTTCCAACCTCTCCAGCAGCGGCGTGACGTGGCAAGCATATGCGTCATGTACAAGGCGCACAGGACGAAGCTCCCACAACTAGCAGGGCTCCGTCTCAACATATCGGCACTGCCATCTCATTCTACCCGCGCGACCCAAACCGCTGAACACCAAGTGATTGTTCCCTACGCAAGGACGGAACATTACCTCCGCTCCTTCACATCGCGTTACAGCCGACTGTGGAACACCTTGGTACGCCAAACTGACCTGCATCTCACCACTACTCTGCAGGTCTTCAAAGCAAATATTAATGTCTGGCTGCAAGCTGAATCTTTGTAAATAAATGTTTTTTTCAAATTTTTTACTAGTTTAGATATTTGACATTGTATTAGATAGCTATAGATAGTCCTTGGCGTCCCAACCAGGGCCCATACTTATAGAGCAAAGACTTTGTCTCAGACAATCCTAAGCACACAAAATGGCGGAAATCGGTCTTAACTATTAGGAATAACGGCCATATGTTAAGTCAAATATAGGGTCTATCTTCTAGGGTCTATAGTCAATTCATTATGTTAAAATGGAATCACGGTCCTATAATTTGGGAAATATTATGTTTATGGAAAGAATTCCAATACTCCTTTTTAGTCTGCTTCGGTGTGTTTTTCGGGAACCCTATGTGTCATTATTATCGTCAAATCAACTACTTACCAATTTAAAACATACCTATGCTAGTCTGATATTTGTGGAAAAAATAAGGAAAGTTCTTGTGTGCAAAATATCTCAACACGAACACAATTCGTAAATTTCTAAACACTAACGCTGCTACACCCTATATTGGAGTTCGAGTCAACATCAACACCCGGGGATGTCTGCCTTGTCAGGACCCCATGAGAAGTCTATTTGCAGCATTAGAAAACACTTTTATTGTTTGAAATGCCTATTCAGAAGTTAAATACTTCAATGTCTCATGTATTGAGAAAGGTTGACCATACATAACTTTAGTCAACGAATGTTGGTACAGAAAAAGAAAATTCAATACAATTATCCACTACTTACTTCCCCTTTGAGTTTTCCCATATCTTCTTCAGCTGTTGTTAAGTTCTTTCAGGCCCATAACCAGCAGAATTAAACAATGTTGGGATAATATTGAAATAAACTTAGCGTTAGGTTAGCCACGGAGGGTTAGTTAGGTTACATTAATCCTGCAAGGATAGATTTGGTTAGGTTAGCCACGGAGGGTTAGTTAGGTTACATTAACCCTGCAAGGATAGATTTGGTTAGGTTAGCCTCGGAGGGTTAGTTAGGTTACATTAGCCCTGCAGGAATAAGTTTGGTTAGGTTAGCTACGTAGGATTAGAGTTAGGTTACATTAGCCCTGCAGGGATAGGTTTGGTTAGGTTAGCCACGGAGGGTTAGTTAGGTTACATTAACCCTGCAAGGATAGGTTTGGTTAGGTTAGCTACGTAGGGTTAGAGTTAGGTTACATTAACCCTGCAAGGATAGGTTTGGTTAGGTTAGCTACGTAGGGTTAGAGTTAGGTTACATTAGCCGTGCAGGGATAGGTTTGGTTAGGTTAGCCACGGAGGGTTAATTAGGTTACATTAGCCCTGCAAAGATAGGTTTGATTAGGTTAGCTACGGAGGGTTAGAGTTAGGTTACACTAGCCCTGCTGGGATAGGTTTGGTTAGGTTAGCCACGGAGGGTTAGTTAGGTTACATTTGCCCTGCAAGGATAGGTTTGGTTAGGTTAGCTACGTAGGGTTAGAGTTAGGTTACATTAGTCCTGCAGGGATAGTTTTTGTTAGGTTAGCTACGGATGGTTAATTAGGTTAGATTAGCGCAGGGATAGGTTTGGTTTCGTATATTTCAAAATGGTAACTGTTATGCCGTTAGCATTGTAAAAGCATTATATCCTACCCAGAAATAATTTTTTTTATTTCTATATCATTAACCGTTGGCACCAGTAGGCGTATGGAGGCACAGATGGACTTGCCTCGCCTGTTATTTGGTGTAGGTTTTAGAATTTTTATAGTGACGCCTCGAATGATTAAGTTCTCTCTTGGATACGTTGAGAACGTGTGAGGCTTATTACTGCTACAGCCTCAGATGCATATTAACGTTGTTAGTCCCGTCTGAGGACAGTATGGCAGCAATTTGGGTAGTCTTTGGCTACTCGGCTGTGATATCAAATATTGAAAAGTGGTCAGCGGATATCGGGGATTCGAACCCGGGCCCCTAGGCTCCCATGCCCGAACGCTGACCATTACACCACCGCCTCCCCAAATAGTCAGTGTTTCAAAATTAGTACGCTAAGATTATCTCAATAATCCCCCAATGTTGTTATTTCTTCCCATGCCTCTTTCTTTTTATTAATGATGCGGTAGTCATGACTCTTGTCAAACAATACGCCTTGTCTCTCTTCTATAAACCTTAATAGAAAATCTCGCTCATTAGCAGTGGTGTATTTCGTTCGAAATCTGTTCTTGGTTTCCATTTTTCTTGAGTTTTTTTAGTAGGTAGGTAGGTAGGTGACGAATGTGCGACATATGCAACACAATTTATCTTTCCCACCCAAATTATGTAAATAAACGTTGTCGCGGCATGCCAACTGTTCATCGACACCCGTATATGCTTGGAGCAGAAATACCAACCGCTTCCTTTCCCTAAACCAGATCTTAACATAACGAGTTTGAAATTAAGGTCTGTTTACCCTTTCCATAGTGCGAAAAGTAGTATCTATAATTTGGGAAACCTATATTTGACTTAACATATGGCCGTAAGTCTTAAGTCGCGCCCTAAGCTAAGTGCGGGTGCGGGAGCGAATAGCAGCTAGACTCTGTCTAAGGACCGTACTATTAAAATCTTTCGCCAGGGTAGGCAAGCCTGACGAGCGGGGCGAAGCATAATTTCTTACTTTTAAACTCCACCAGCTCTTCGCATGGCGAAGGGCTGGTTGGAATAGTATTGGAATCGGTGAGTGCGGGTGTATAATATTTATAATCATCTTATGATGTAGAAAACACATTGTAATATTATCAATGAGCATTACAAGCTTGCCATTGAAAAATGAGTCGTGTTTATATTGTTTTTAAAGACCGTCGAAGTTTTACAGCGACAGGCACAAGAAGAGGAAGAACAAGACTTACCAAGGTGAGTGTATATTGACTTTCCACCTAATTATTTTCGGTTTAGGGACTATTTTACATAATATTAGGTTTTCCATTGGATGTTTTGGGGATGGCATGCTTAAATTAGCTATAGAGGCCTACCACCCTTATAATCATTATAGTGATACGTGCCTGTAATATCAGTGTGCTCCCGCCCCACTAAAAAAGTTATATTTTGGGGGTTAATCAGATGAAATTTAATGAGTTATAACTCCTTTGTTATAATTATAATGTTTTACTAACTACTATCTACCGGCATAATACTTTTATTTTGTGTAGGATTTCTGCTGAAACGTATGATTCCGCCTCCACACCGATCAGAACAATTTTCGTTGTAGTACACATGATACTTTATTGTACTGAACATCTGTGAAGGTTGCTTGTTGGCTATAGGAGTGAGAATTAGAAGATAGGTGGAGGCTTTGTTCTTCAGATTTACCTAGTGGAATAGGTACTATAGTTTTGCCCAATTAAGAAATGTTACTTGAAACTATCTTTTCAAGTTGCCTTTCTCATAGATTTTCATGTAATTCACCCCTAAAGTTATGGTAGGTTTTGTTAGGAAAAAAAGTTTATTATTATCAGTGTGCTCCCGCCACACTAAAAAGTTATATATATAGGGTTTAATGAGATCAAATTTAATGAGTTATAACTCTTGTTATAATTATAATGTATTAATTTGTTAGGTTAGGTTAGGTTAGGTGAGGTTTACTTCACCAAACCTGAAACCACGCTTTCCCAAGGGGTCTCCAAGCCTGTTGGCAATAGGAATATAAGAATTAGAAGATAAGGAGGTGGAGTCATTATTCTATTGTGATACTAAAGTGTTGCCCAATAAAGAAATTTTAGTTGAAACTATCTTTTCAAGTTGCCTTTCTCATACATTTTCATGGAATTCACCTTTAAAGTTATGGTAGGTTTGGTTAGGAAAAAAAGTGTACTATTGTAAATTGTAACATACCATGAATTTTGGATACTTTTCTTTTATAACATTTTGTCCGCAAACTATTTTTTCACCACGAAATTAAATGTGATGTTCGGATATATAGATTTACCTTTACATGAATGTTAGATTGTAATATGTTTCATATATTTTCCAGATTATGGATGCACTGCTAGACTTTGAGGATATAAATGTGCTTGATGCAGCTGAAGCAGACTGACTGAGGAGGAATTTACATTTAGGTTCAGGCTATCAAAGCAAAGTCCGTTGAATATTAAATCTAGTCCTTCCAAACCACTACAACCCATCTTGAAACCTGATAATTACAGTTAATTAGTGCTATCTAAGTATATTATCATGTACAGATAGTTGGATTTTTTTTGGAGATAAGAACTCATTTAAGTTTCTTCAATAAGTGATTGACACTTCATTTCTTTGTCATAAATGTTCACACTACTGAAGGAAATGAAACATGACATAATTGAACAGTGTTATTTTTTTTCCCTGTGTCTCTATTTGATGGTATCCCATTTTTGTATTTTGTATACTGAAATTATTTAAAAACTTTAATATAACAATCCTATGTATTGTAGTCCTTAATTTTTATCAAGTTGTGCCATTTTCTTTTGATATATGGTCATGTATTAATGCCAACAGTAAGGAAATTATAGCTTCAGAGAAAAAAAATATTGTAGTATAAAACAGTCTCTGATGCTATTTATTGTTATAATGCTTGTAACTGCCTTATTAACATAGTGAGATGATAGCAAAAGTAGAACTGACCTAGGATATACAAGCAAGCAAACTTGTTTGTGTGTGTAAGTAAACCACACTTTACTGACACTTTACTCTGCTCAGACGATATCGATATAACTATGAAGTTCTACATACTATACAGAGTGCACTCCACACATCTGTGAAGATTTCAGGCTGTGCTCGTCATTATAAGTAAATACAGGCCATATACGAGAAAAAAAATTTGGGTGAAATGTTTAACTTTTGGGTAATAAAATATAAAAAGCTTATATAACCAAACCAACCCATACCTAACCAAATCTAACATAACATAATTTAATCTTAACCTAACGTAACCTAATCATAACCCAACATAACATAACTAACATAACATAACTAACCTAACATAACATATCATAAATCAAAAACGCTTTGCGAGATAGATAATGGTTAACACCGCCTGAAGCCTTCACAGATGTGTTGAATACACTATGTACGTTTTCATATTTATATTGATATCGTCCGAGCAGTACAGTTATGCAGATTTACCGTTTTGTCATTTATGACCTAGATATGTTCTCTGACGAGATCAATGAACATATCCTTATCCACAGTGGATAAAGGATTCGTCCTAAGGGAGACAGCGGGCCCGTTCGGTAGCGACTCCCGCAATGATTATGAGCCGAGCTCAGCCAATCACAACGCCGCGTTCCTCAAGCCGAGCGTGGCTGCATCGATATATATCGATATGGTCGGCTGATGCTCCCAGAGCATCAGCCGAGGGGACTTGGACTGAGACTGGGAGGTTTTTTGTTTACATTTTGCAAGCCGATCAGAGGAAGTAGCCGCAGAATCTTAGATTTCCACTGTCGGAGACGTTTAAGCTAATTTTCTTATCTGTCAGAGACTGAGGTTCACCCAGCCGAGGGGACTTGGACTGAGACTGGGAGGTTTCTTGTTTACATTTTGCAAGCCGATCAGAGGAAGTAGCCGCAGAATCTTAGATTTCCACTGTCGGAGACGTTTAAGCTAATTTTCTTATCTGTCAGAGACTGAGGTTCACCCAGGAACAATGCACTAAGAACCTTTGAAGTTATAGAATAAGTAATTAAGACAGTGAAGTCAATACATTCGTATATATGATGAAGTAAGACGTTGTTTAATATCGCCGTCTCGGTAATAAGGAATTCGTCTTACAACAGATGGTCAAGAAACGCCCTATGACCCGACTATCTATTAATAACACAACACCTACTGTACCTAACTGTCTATATACAGATAGAGGCGACATAAAATAACAAATTTGATAGGAACATACCTTAATTATATCTGACATGTAAGTATTAACCTCGGGAGAAGACACTAATGTTATCTCCATATTATTCCTCAGCTACTTTCATTTTCAATTTTTACAAAGTGCAGTCTCCCAAACCTGTACATACTTGTATTCATTAATGTATATGGGTTTATGTCTTGAATGTTTGTTTATAATCTAAGATAATCTAATCTATTGTATTTACAAGTCAATAAATGTTCTTGGTTTTCTATCATGTTTACCTTAAAAGATATTATTTTCTAAGTAAATTACAACAATAATTTGATATGAATACTGAAATGGTTTGGACACATGAAAAGACTGGGTGAGTTGCCAAGAACGATGTACAATGCTGGGATCACCTTCTGGGTAAGGTAATCCTTCAGATCACACTTAGAAAATAAATATATGAAAAAATAAAGCTCATTAAATGTATTCGAAACTGCTGGTAAATCTACATAACTACTGCTCGGACGATATCAATAGAAATATGAAGTCCTACATACTATACATAGTGTACTTAAAACATTTGTGAAGGTTTCAGGTTGTGCTCGTCATTATAATCAAATATAGGCCATAAGGTATCCGGTAAATTTTTAAAAATCAATTGCTCGACAGTAAATTGCTCGAAAAATAATATCTCGAACAATCAATTGCTCGAAAGGTAGATTGCTCGAAAAAAGTTAGTCTAATGAATAATATCCAAAAATATGATAAAGAAATACAACTTTATTATTGTTAATTGAACAGTTAAAATCAAGAACGGGTACATTTCTATTTAGGTTAGGTTATTATTTAGAGCAATTTACTGTTGAGCAATTGATAGTTTGAGAAATTATTTCTCGAGCAATTGATTTCGAGTAATTGACTTAGAGAAATTGACTTAGATTCAGGCTTTAATATGGCAATCCGGAAAAAAATCTAGAGTGAAATGCCTAACTTTTGGGTAATGAAAAGCTTATATAACCGAACCTAACCGAGCCAAACCGTACCCAACCAAACCTAATCTAACCATAACCTAATTTAACCTAACCATAACCAGTATTATTTTACATCTTCATTAGAATACTCTAGAGAATTCAGGGTTGTATTTTTGCATTACCTGTTGCATTTTGAAAAGGTTTTCTTAATTAAAATTCCGTCGCAAATTCTTAGTTTGTGAGATATTCAATGTTTTCTGTGAGACCTCTTCGAAAAGTAAAGTTTAGTTTGGTTTGAACAAGGTTCTGTTATTTGTCAATGTAGGTTAAGGTTTGGTTAATTTAGTTTATGTTATGTTAGGTTCAGGTAAAGATTCGGAAGACGACCCAGATTGTTTTTTGGACAAAGCAAATTTTTTCTAATAGATTTTGATGTGTTTTGAATTAATCTGATGTATATTTGCTATGCCAGGTAATTTTTTTTCCCCAAGGTAAAAATTGCCACAAAAAAAGTCAGATTAATTCAAAACCATCAAAATCAATAGGAGAAAAATTGCTTTAAGTAAACTTAATTAAACCTACGCAAACCTAATTAAGCTTAACCTAACTAAATCTACCCTTACATAACCAAACCAGGTAAAGATTCGTAAGATGACCCACTCGATATCTCACTACCTTTGTAATGCACTGCAAATTCAACTTCAGATACTTGTTGAGATAGGTTAGGTTAGGTTTAATTAGGTTTGCTTTGGTTAAGTTAGGTTTAATTAGGTTTGCTTAGGCTTACTTAAAGAAATTTGTTCACTTATTGATTTTGATGATTTTGAATTAATCTGTCTTTTTTGTGGCAATTTTTACCTTGGGAAAAAAATGCATGGCATAACAAAAAAACATCAGATGAATTCAAAACACATCAAAATTTATCAGAAAAAAATTGTTTTGTCCAAAAAACAGACTGGGTCGTCTTTCGAATCTTTACCTAGGTTAATTTAGAAGCTATTAAATGTTCTCTATGACCAACAATAGAAAGTTAGACGCGTTGCAGACAATTAATTTCGGTGAAGATGTAAAATTCTACCCCATAACCTAACATAATGTTACGGCACACCCCCCCCTTTTTCACTTCCCTCCAAGGCAGGGTGTCGCAAAAACACGTTACCTCTCCTTAACTGAGGTAACGCTCTCCTGGGGCTCGTGTAGCGGGGGTTGGCGAGACGAGAAAAGGGGTGTTTTTACACAAATCACACACAACCACACTATTCCTTTCCTGGTATATTTACAAACAACACGCTTACAGGGTACAGCACAACATTACAGACTCAGGGCACAAAGAGTTCTCCACAAGAGGTTCACCCAGAACACACAGCCTCCACACAGCCATGCTGGCCACCCACCCCCCTCGCGAAGGCGAAACCTAAGGAAGCAAGGGCGCCATTTCTCCGGCCACCCTCTCCACTTCCCTCCAAGGTACCACGCCCTTCACGCGTCCAGGAGTCAGGCCACAACCTCCACACAGCCAGTCAGCCACTCCCTTAGTGAGGACAGGCCTAAGGAAGTCAGGGATGCCATTTCTCCGGCCACCCTGTCCACTTCCATCCAAGGCCCTCTGTCTCTGTCTCTCTCACACTCCTCACTCTCTCACTCCCTCGCTCCTTCTCCTTCCAACAACCAGCCACGTCTCTCAAACACACCCCACCACGACTGTGTATCGCTGAAAACACAGATACGTAGGTCGCCTTATCTCTGACACATGTCAACTCTCACACGGACCCCTACATCCCCAGGGAGGCCTGAGTGACCTACCGCTCCCTGCCTCTACATCCTATACTTACAATAACTCTATTTACACAACACTATTTACATGCTAAATGCGTCGCCGCAACAATAACATAACTTGAAAGATGCTTTACCAGCTAAGTAATGGTTAGCACCGCCTGAAACCTTTACACTATGTATAGTATGTACGACTTCATATTTATATCGATATCGTCGAAGCAGTAGTTATGCAGAATTACGAAACTACTTACTGACAATCATTGTATTTTGTCTTCCCCCAAGAACCCCGCATTCCCACAGGTCCCCAGAATTGTTGGGGGTTGATGGGGATATCTTATTAGATATGCATTTGCGACGAAAATGAATGTCAAAATCGTTCGAAATGGATCAATGTTTATACGAAAAGTGTGTTATTTACATCCAAATGCATTGGGAGGAACTAGAAATTTACCAGCCACACTATCATCTACGCAATATCACCACGCTCAAAGGAGTTTACGGCTTCTTTTATTTCCTCACATCTTCTAGCCATCTAAATACTGCATTTACTGCAGCTATAATTGCTCCAGACTCTATTATATGTTAATCAGCAAGTTTTTTCCACGGCGATAAGGGTGCCCACGAAAAGGGAGCGCCGCCATCTTGGATCAGTCAGCTGATCATCACAACACGGAAACACATCGACGTGCTTGGTGTCCTTTATCGTTCAGTTGCCGATATCTGCCCCCCCCCCACCCCGCTGAACTCGCCCAGCGTTGGTGCTTGTTGTCATTCTGTAGATGTAAACAAACATATTCCCCGCGCTTTTCCTGCTGCTTTCCGCTAATCAAGCGGGAATATCATCATGTTTAGCGGTACCAAACCCGAACGCTCGCTCGCCGGGCGAACGTTCGGATCTGTTTTAAAAGTAAGGAATCCGTCACTCGGACCCAATTTCGCCATACTTCCGCCCAGGTTTTAATAGTACGGCCCTTAAGCTCCGCGCCTAAGCTGGACAAATGTCCTAGCTTAGTTAAGACGCACTCTTAGGATCAAATCCTAATTCTTTATAAGTATGGGCCCAGGGCACATACTTATAGAGCAAAGACTTTGTCTCAGACGATCCTAAGTACACAAAATGGCGGAAATCGGTCTTAACTATTAGGAATAACGGCCATATGTTAAGTCAAATATAGGGTCAATCTTCTAGGGTCTATAGTCAAATTATTATGTTAAAATGTAAGCACAGCCCTATATTTTGGGAAATACTATATTTATGGAAAGAATTCCAATACTCCTTTTTAGTCTGCTTCGGTGTGTATTTCGGGAACCCTATATGTCATTTTTATCGTCAAATCAACTACTTACCAATTCAAAACATACATATGCTAGTCTGATATTTGTGAAAAAATAAGGAAGAAAATTCAATACAATTATTCACTACTTACTTCCCCTTTGAGTTTTCTCATATGTTCTTCAGCTGTTGTTGAGTTCTTTGAGGCCCATAACCAGCAGAATTAAACAATGTTGGGATAATATTGAAATAAACTTAGCGTTAGGTTAGCCACGGAGGGTTAGTTAGGTTACATTAGCCCTGCAAGGATAGGTTTGGTTAGGTTAGCCACGGAGGGATAAGTAGGTTACATTAGCCCTGCAGGGATAGGTTTGGTTAGGTTAGCTACGTAGGGTTAGAGTTAGGTTACATTAACCCTGCAAGGATAGGTTTGGTTAGGTTAGCTACGTAGGGTTAATTAGGTTACATTAGCCCTGCAAGGATAGGTTTGGTTAGGTTAGCTACGTAGGGTTAGAGTCAGGTTACATTAGCCCTGCAAGAATAGGTTTGGTTAGGTTAGCCACGCAGGGTTAATTAGGTTAGATTAGCGCAGGGATAGGTTTGGTTTCATATATTTCAAAATAGTAACTGTTATGCCGTTAGCATTGTAAAAGCATTATATCCTACCCAGAAATAAATAGTCAGTGTTTCAAAATTAGTAGGCTAAGCTTATCTCAATAATCCCCCAATGTTGTTATTTCTTCCCATGCCTCTTTCTTTTTATTTATAATGCGGTAGTCATGACTCTAGTCAAACAATACGCCTTTCCTCTCTTCTATAAACCTTAATAGAAAATCTCGCTCATTAGCAGTGATGTATTTCGTTCGAAATCTGTTCTTGGTTTCCATTTTTCTTGAGTTTTTTTAGTAGGTAGGTAGGTAGGTGACGAATGTGCAACATATGCAACACAATTTATCTTTCCCGCCCGAATTATGTAAATAAACGTTGTCGCGGCATACCAACTATTCATCGACACCCGTATATGCTTAGAGCAGGAGTACCAACCGCTTCCTTTCCCTAAACCAGATCTTAACATAACGAGTTTGAAATTAAGGTCTGTTTACCTTTTCCATAGTGTGAAAAGTAGTACCTATAATTTGGGAAACCTATATTTGGCTTAACATATGGCCCTAAGGTCTAAGTCGCGCACTAAGCTAAGTGGGGGTGCGGGAGCGGATAGCAGCTAGACTCTCGGCCATATGTTAAGTCAAATATAGGGTATATCTTCTAGGGTCTATAGTCAATTCGTTATGTTAAAATGTAATCACGGCCCTAGAAATTGGGAAATACTATAACGATGGAAAAAATTCCAATACTCCTTTTTAGTCTGCTTCGGTGTGTCTTTCGGGAACCCTATATGTAATTATTATCGTCAAATGAACTACTTACCAATTTAAAACATACCTATGCTAGTCTGATATTTGTGAAAAAATAAGGAAAGTTCTTGTGTGCAAAATATCTCAACACGAACACAATTCGTAAATTTCTAAACACTGACGCTGCTACACCCTATATTTTGAGTTCGAGTCAACATCAACACCCGGGGATGTCTGTCTTGTCAGGACCCCATGAGGAGTCTATTTGCAGTATTAGAAAACACTTTTATTGTTTGAAATGCTTATTCAGAAATTAAATTCTTTCAATGTCTCATGTATTGATAAATTTTTAGCATACATAACTTTAGTCAACGAATGTTGGTACAGAAAAAGAAAATTCAATACAATTATTCACTACTTACTTCCCCTTTGAGTTTTCCCATATCTTCTTCAGCTGTTGTTGAGTTCTTTGAGGCCCATAACCAGCAGAATTAAACAATGTTGGGATAATATTGAAATAAACTTAGCGTTAGGTTAGCCACGGAGGGTTATTTAGGTTACAATTAGCCCTGCAAGGATAGGTTTGGCTAGGTTAGCCACGGAGGGTTAGTTAGGTTACATTAATCTTGCATAGATAGATTTGGTTAGGTTAGCCACGGAGGGTTAGTTAGGTTACATTAGCCCTGCAAGGATAGATTTGGTTAGGTTAGCCACGGAGGGCTAGTTAGATTACATTAATCCTGCAAAGATAGATTTGGTTAGATTAGCCACGGAGGGTTAGTTAGGTTACATTAGCCCTGCAAGGATAGGTTTGGTTAGGTTAGCCACGGAGGGTTAGTTAGGTTACATTAGCGCAGAGATATGTTTTGTTTCGTATATTTCAAAATGGTAACTGTTATGCCGTTAGCATTGTAAAAGCATTATATCCTACCCAGAAATAAATAGTCAGTGTTTCAAAATTAGTAGGCTAAGCTTATCTCAATAATCCCCCAATGTTGTTATTTCTTCCCATGCCTCTTTCTTGTTATTAATGATGCGGTAGTCATGACTCTTGTCAAACAATACGCCTTTCCTCTCATCTATAAACCTTAATAGAAAATCTCGCTCATTAGCAGTGATATATTTTGTTCGAAATCTGTTCTTGGTTTCCATTTTTTTTATAGTTTTTTAGTAGGTAGGTAGGTAGATAGGTGACGAATGTGCGACATATGCAACACAATTTATCTTTCCCGCCCAAATTATGTAAATAAATGTTGCCGCGGCATACCACCTGTTCATCGACACCTGTATATGCTTGAAGCAGGAGTACCAACCGCTTCCTTTCCCTAAACCAGATCTTAACATAACGAGTTTTAAATTAAGGTCTGTTTACCCTTTCCATAGTGCAAAAAATAGTACCTATAATTTGGGAAACCTATATTTGGCTTAACATATGTCCTAAGACACTAGCAGACGACACTCATACGCGGTTTTCCGTTTCGCACCAACCAGAGCCAGCCTCAACTCATAATTTAATATTGATATATACCTCCAATAAAACAGTGTATATATACAAGGAAGATAGTAAGTGGCAGAGAAACGTTGTAGAAATGCTGCTGTAGGAACAAAATTGTATAATAGTGGTGATGAATACCAGAAACAAGGGAGATATAACGGCAGCCTCTAAACTTTTCTGTTATGTTTTTTGAATTTTTATATATATACTCCCAAGAAAACAACTTACATGTACGTGGAGGAGATTAAATGGTCAAAAAATGTTGAAGAAATGCTAGTGTAGGCACAAAAAAATGTATAACCGTAGCAAATAACTAATTAAGAAGATATACCCAAAGTTTCTTTAGGGGTAAAGGAAACCTAACATTGATATATTGATATACACAAACGATTCTGACACTCATTACTGTCGCAAATAAATAGCTGCTAATAAGATATCCCCTTTCCCCATCTTCCCCCAATAAACATGAGGACATGTGGGAATGTAAGGGCGGGTGTGAAAGTGAAATTTTACCCAAATCTAACCTAACCTAACCCATCGAAAAAAAATTCATAAGGGGTTCTATCCTGGAGGGTTTTGTTCTATCTTTTTTTCCTAGGCGGTTTTGTAAAACTTTTAAAACTGAAGGTAGCAGTAGAGTCCATAATTTCATTTGAATTGAGTGCATCCAATTTTTTTGTTTATTTGGGCCCTTTGAACGGAGCGTTGCATCGACGATAAAAATACATCCTCATATATGTATTTTTTAGTTCTAGTCTTAACCAGTAATCATAAAAGTACTCATTGTTATTTTTTGTCGTTATTTTCACTCTTTTTAAAACTTTTATTGGTTAAAATCATGTTATCCAAACCAAATGCTTGCTATAAGTAGTGCTATCTCGACATGCTGGTGCCGCTGTCCTAGGGCTGATTTCACAGTCGTCTGGTAACGTTCTTAACCACAAGCCTTACCAACCTGGTAAGAATCATTACCTACACCTCAATCCGATTTCACAGTCGTTGTTTTCGTGGTATCGGCAATCCCCAACCTGATGACGATCATAACAAAACGAAGACCTCTGATTTTGCAATGTTGGTATGCCGGAGCAGCGGGAAATGTAATTATTGCATCAGCTGAGCGGAAGACAGGCGACAAAATCATAATAAAAAATATTTGAACACTGTGAAGGCATTAAATTTAATATTTATATGTTAAGAGAAAGAAGATATATATTATTTTGTAACATGGAAATATTTGTTTTACTAGTCATGCTTCATTAAAAGCATATCTAAGAGAAAGGCTATATATATTTAATTAATTTGAAATATGGAAATAGGGTTAAGTATAAACATATTTATTTCATATAATTCATTTGTTTCTTTACTTTCCTAACTTTACTTGAATGTACCAGTTTAATTAATGAAATATATATAATATCGTATCTGAGTTGTGCTAAAATTTCAACCCAAAACAGACATTCATAACTTAACCTAACCTATTCTCCTCTACTTTAACCTAACCTATATCCTCTACTTATACCTAACTATTTCCTCTACTTTATAACCTAACCTATTGTCCTCTACTTTATAACCTAACCTATTCTCCTCTACTTTACAACCTAACCTATTCTCCTCTACTTTATAACCTAACCTATTCTCCTCTACTTTATAACCTAACCTATTCTCCTCTACTTAATAACCTAACCTATTCTCCTCTACTTTATAACCTAACCTATTCTCCTCTACTTTATAACCTAACCTATTCTCCTCTACTTTATAACCTAACCTATTCTCCTCTACTTTATAGGTATGTAAAGGTCTTTGATAACAAATGGAACTAAAAGGACCAATAATAATACCAGGAAAAGCTATAAGAATTTTATTCTTATTTACTACCTTGAAGGTTGTTCACAGCCTGCACTGGTTTCCTGATGCTGCTATAACTGCCACATTAATAAATCAACTCAACTACTATTTTTCTCAGTATTTCGGTAAATAGCATCTTCCAGACATCCTTATCTATTTCATCGTGTAAATCTTTCATCTTTCTGAGTATTTAGATAGTTGAACTAGATAAGCAAATTAAGAAATAACCGTAATATTAAAATTTAAATGATTATGGGGTCTAGCGGGCGACTCCCCCGGTTAGGACGTTAGGTTAGATTAGGTTTGATTTATTTTTGGTTTGATCCTTTTGCCGAAAAACGGTTATCATATTAATTCAAAATACATCGAAATCTATCAGAATAATATAGTTTTGTCTTGAAAATAAGAGGATACTGTTTTCCGAAAATGATTTTGTTCTCTCCCTCGTTGACTGGTGCGTTCACGCCGCCATCCAAATTCTTTAAAAAAAAATTCATATTATCATTATACCCCTACAACATGTTGTTGTATTGTTAAATAATTGTTCACATATTTTTCAGAAAGTAATATAACTATATGGGGATAAGAATTTGTGTTATTTGCTAAAAAATTGCTTTGTTAAGCTCCATTGGGGAGGTCCCCCAGCTCCCAAGCCTGCGTTACCAAAGGTTCCAATCTCTGGTATGGTTTCAAACAAACAACACCGCGAAAGACGACTGTGAAATTGGATTTGCTGATGGTGGTGGAGATCGCTGCTCATTGGTAACGATCTGAACAATACGAAGCGACTGTGAAATTAGCCCCTAGACTCATCCTTAAGCTCCGCGCCTAAGCTGGACAAATGTCCTAGCTTAGTTAAGACGCGCTCTTAGGATCAAATCCTAATTCTTTATAAGTATGGACTTTAGCATTTTACATTTACCAATGTATCAATAAAAAAAAATTTTTTTTAAAGAGAGAGAGAGAGAGAGAGAGAGAGAGAGAGAGAGAGAGAGAGAGAGAGAGAGAGAGAGAGAGAGAGAGAGAGAGAGAGAGAGAGAGAGAGAGAGAGAGAGAGAGAGAGAGAGAGAGAGAGAGAGAGAGAGAGAGAGAGAGAGAGAGAGAGAGAGAGAGAGCGAAAGCGAGAGAGAGAGAGACCACCCAGTTTTCCTCCCTTGGATTTGTGGGCACTTCTGATCACGTGGCGATCCTAACAAGGATTACTTTCAAGAGGCCGCGTGAAGAGTGGCCACACCCGCACGCTGTGGAGGTGGGAGAAGGCTAACTGGCAGGCCCTGCGAGCCTTCCTGAGAGGAACAAACTGGGGTGACGTGTTGTGTGGCGACACCGACCAGCAGGTGAGGCAGTTCACCGAGCTGCTCCACGCCCTACAGGCTCGTTGGGTGCCCCACTCCTCACATCAAACCAAGGCAACAGACCAACCTTGGTTTGGGCCAGAATGCCATGCTGCCTCTGACGCCAAGTACCGCGCCTGGCTTGCCTTCAAGAGGTATCCGACAGCCCGGAACAGGCAGCGGCATAGAGAGGCAACCGAGCACATGAAGCCCACGCAGGAGTGGGCCTCTAATCAATGGGTGATAAACCTCAGAAGAAAACTGAGAGGCGGCCATGTTGGGACCAAACGGTGGTGGAGCCTTGTTAAGGAGAAGCAGGGTGTGTCTCAGGGGAACACCATCCCTCCCCTCCACCAGAGTGACGGCAGCGTGGCCCAGACCGCTCGTGACAAAGTGAACTTGCTGGCCAAGCATTTCACTAAAAAGATGTGCGTGCCTGACCCCAAAAGGCCTCCACCCACACTACCAGACATTGTTAAAGACAAACTATCGTGTGTCACAACGAGTGAGGTGGAGGTGAAGGTAGTTTTATTAAAACTTGATGTGCAAAAAGCGATGGGTCCAGATAACCTCAGTCCCCGCCTTCTTCGCCAGTGTGATGATTGTTAAACCAGTGCTTGCGGACCAGCAGGTGGCCAAGTGCTTGGAAAGTGAGTAATATGGTCCCAGTGCACAAGAAAAATGATAAAACAGTGGCCAAAAATTACCGCCCAGTATCCCTGCTGCCTGTGCTTAGTAAGGTGCTCGAGTCCATAGTGGCCTCAAGAATCACTGTGCACCTCGAGAAACACCACCTCCTATGCACCCGGCAGTTTGGGTTCAGGCCGGGCAGATCGGCTGCTGACCTGCATCTGCTGCTCTCCTCGGAGTGGAGTGCTGTCCTGGAGGCAGGGAAGGCCACTGCCGTCGTTGCCCTTGACATTGAAGGAGCTTTCGACAGGGTGTGGCACTCAGGTCTCCTTGCAAAACTCCGTGCAGCAGGTGTGGACGGGCTTCTCCTTCAGCTGTTTGGTGACTATTTGAGGGAGGGGCAGCTCAAAGTGGTCGTCGACGGGCAGGAGTCGGAGGAGCAGCCAATAAGAGCAGGTGTCCCTCAAGGAAGCTGTCTCGGCCCCCTTCTCTGGAACTTATATATAAATGATCTCCTGAACTTGATCCCCAGTGTGAGGGCTTATGCTGATGACCTCACACTGGCACAGAGATACAGCTCGGGGAAGGAGACTGCCACGGCAACCCACATGAACGCCACGCTGAGTCGCATTGCGTTGTGGGGCAGCAAGTGGTAAGTAAAATTCGCCTCCAGCAATACACAGCTGCTAATAGTCTCCAGGTCGAGCACAGCTCTGCGACTCACCCTGGAGAGGGAAGCACTTCTGCCGCGGGACGAGGTGTAAGAACTGGGGGTCACTTATGACTCAGCGCTGACCTTCAGGCACCACATTGAACGTCTTGCCAGAGAGGCCTCGGGCAAGCTGGCATCACTCAGGAGGATCTCGTGGCTCCTTGATGGCAAAGAACTGGAGATCCTATACAAGGCACAGGTTCGCTCCTCCTTGGAGTACTCGTGCCTTGCGTGGGGTGGTGCTGCTAGCAGGCATCGCTCACTCCTCGACAGGGTGCAGGCTCGGGCGGTGAGGCTCATAAAGGACAGTGGTGCTGGTCATGAGCCAAAACTCCACTCCCTTCAGCATCGCAGAGACGTAGCGGGCCTCACTGTGATGTTTAAGGTCCACCAACATCATACTCTACATCTCTAAGCTCTCCGACAGCCCCTCAGGCGTGCACAAGTAACCACACGAGCTGTCGCTTCAGTGCCTGCAGAACTTTTGCAGTCTCGTTGCCGTACTTGGCACCATCAACGTCAATTTGTGTACCACTATGTTGATTTGTGGAATAATCTACTTGCTACACATTTAGACTTTAGTACAATGAATGTGCTGCATTTCAAAGAATGTGTAAACGTCTGGTTGTCATGACCAGTAGGGTAGCAATTGTTTTTTATTTTTAGGTATATGTATGTACTAGAGTTAGGTTTTTAGATAGGAAACACTAAAAATGTTACCTTTAGCCTGTAAAGTGCTACATTTTTATGTAAAAACACTATGTAACACGCTCTTGAATTGTACATTGTAGTTCTGTCTAAATGAAATAAATAAATAGAGAGAGAGAGAAAGAGAGAGAGAGAGAGAGAAAGAGAGAGAGAGAGAGAGAGAGAGAGAGAGAGAGAGAGAGAGAGAGAGAGAGAGAGAGAGAGAGAGAGAGAGAGAGAGAGAGAGAGTGAGAGAGAGATTAATTTCCACTCCTTTTGTTCAAGCCCTTTTTTCAAACTTGACTCACGTCCAGGTCAATTAACTAGCTTCACCCTCACCCCTTCTAGTTTGTGTTCCTTCCTGTGATTCATGGTTGATCGGATACTTGCATTAGTCACCCGTCCATTGGGTCTGTTCTGTTTCATCTACCCTCCCTCCATCACTTCCCTGTGGCCTTCCATTCCTTCCTCACCTTGTTTCCAATCCTGTCTCCTTGCCCTTAATCCAACTTTTTTTTTCT
>JAPQNM010000022.1:16251583-16254083 GCA_029783475.1 Metacarcinus magister
CACTTAGCCAATCACACGCTGCCATTACCACTGACCTCTGAGCTGCACATCTGATTGGAAAGCCTTCCAAGGTTGTACCAAGATGCTGTTTAGATTATTAGATTATTATGCATTGTACTACATCACCATATCAACATCATCACATCGCTTCCCATCACATCGAATCCCCGTTATTCGCTGACCACTTTTCATTCTTTGATATCATCGCCGAGTGGCCAAAGACTACCCAAATTGCTGCCATACTGTCCTCAGACGGGACTTACAATGCTGTATGCATCTGAGGCTATAGTAGCAGTTAGCCTCGCACGTTCTTAACATATTCAAGAGAGAACATAAACATTTGAGGCGTCACTATAAAAAATCTGAAAACCTACGCTAAATAACAGGCGAGGCAAGTCCATCTGTGCCTCTATATGCCTACTGGCGCCAACGGTTAATTGATATAGAAGAAAAAAAATAGCCTTCAATCAAATAATATAACATCATATAGACATGAGGGTACCCGAACGTATAACGGGGGATGAGAAGGAAGAAGGAAAAGAGAAAACACGACAAAAAGACGAGAGGGTGATGGAACATCATCATCATCATCATCACAAAGTATTTACTAATATTTACGAGCAAACTATCGAAGTTTTCTCTTGTAGTTTCTTAAAATGGTTTGTTTTTTTTGTGCCACAATAAAGAGGGTCTCTTACTATCATATGATCAAATATTCAAATATTAGCAGATGTGATCAACGATTTTTTTCCCCATACTTACCAATTTCAGAAGAAAAAAAATCCAAACTCTTGAAATGGCATCTAACGCTTGGAAGTGTTTCGCGGATGGATGAACAGCCAATCTTATAGTCACGTCTTATTCTGCTGCAACAGAAACGACGACTGACTACACTAGTCATGCAGGCCATTCAGAGTTTCTCTTATTTTTTCTCGTCCTGCAAACAGGAGTGAAAAGTTAAACGGTATGCAGAAAAAGACGTGACTATAGAATTGGCTGTTCATCCATCCGCGAAACACTTTCAAGCGTTAGATGCCATTTCAAGAGTTTGGATTTTTTTTTCTGAAATTGGTAGGTATAGGGATAAAAAATTCGTTCATCATATCTGCTGATATTTGAATATTTGATTAGGTGATAGTAGAAGGCCCTCTATATTTGATTTTCAGAGTCCGTGAAAAAGAAATAGGAGAAAAAGTATCAACGTACAAATTGGAAGGAATCTAGAACTTGGTGTCCCTTTTACTGAGAGGTTGATAAAAAGCTTCTCTATATAGTTACCTGAGAGAAGTGGTCGTTTTCCTCTCAGTGGCTGTAGTGAATCTTCTTGATCCAATCAGGTTTCCTTGCGACTTTACAAACAGGAATCGTCCCGCCAACGGTCACGGTCATGCTCTTAAACATGGTGTCATTCAAGACGGGCGTGAGAGAATAATTAAGTTTTAACTTACAAGAAATATAAAAAAAAAAAAATATGGTTTCATTAATTCATCACATTCTCCTCCATCTTTCGTTCTTTTCATATTTTCATCTCTCATTTCGCTCTCCATTTTTCTGTTCCAGTCTTCGCTAGTCTAAGAAAATGTCTTCTAGGTGATATATAAGACTTGCCGCAATGGCCTTCCCTCCATCATGTCTTGGGAGGAGATGCTTTTCCAGTCTCAAAAGAGCTCAACTATTTGTGGCAGGTGGGGGAAAAAATATTTAATTAAGGCCCTAGCGAAGTAATAGACACCCCCCTTTGACTACCTTGGGTCTTCTTAGAAAGGGAAGGATGGGAGGTGGAAGGGATAGCACATTGATAAAGATTAAATAACTTATGTGACTTTTGACCTATGGAAGGATGTGTGTTCATCGAGCGAGAATTACGTGGGAAACTATTTGATTCTCCGTACTATTATCTGTCCATTTCAACGTTGCAGTGACACATATTATATCGTAATATGACCATAATTATTATTATTATTCTATCCAAAGTTGTCCTCCTCATGACTTTTTTTTCCGTTTCACATTCTTTTCTTCTTTTTCTTATTTCCTTATACTAGTTCCCTATTTCCTCGGTCGTGCTCCCCTTTCCTTCCCGGTAACTCCTTCCTCTTTTTTCCAACACTTTTCTCTTCCTTCAGGTCGTTATTTTTTGTCACTGGATGATGATGTCATAAATCTGGAAGCTTGGGAGCGAATAGGTACGATTTTTGGGTACATTTTGCCTTGGGTTCGACATGACAAGTGTAGGGAGGAGCTCTCTCTCTCTCTCTCTCTCTCTCTCTCTCTCTCTCTCTCTCTCTCTCTCTCTCTCTCTCTCTCTCTCTCTCTCTCTCTCTCTCTCTCTCTCTCTCTTCATTACTCTAGATGGGGAATTACATTAGCCTGTTTTGGCGTTGTTCCTGAAACGCCTCTTCACTGATAATTTAGCTGTCCTTTCAAGTATAATGGGGAGCTTAACTCTGCAGGAGTGGCGTTACCTTCTCCCTTTGTTACTCCTCCTCCTCCTCCTCCTCCT
>JAPQNM010000022.1:16259083-16261583 GCA_029783475.1 Metacarcinus magister
TATCCCTGCACACTGTTCATCACCGTCACCTTCTTTCCCTACTCAGCCCAGTACACCTGCGCGCAAGGTGTTAGTCGCCTTACATCCGGGTTGACTAAAATTACTCGACCGTCGCATAGCAAGTGTGTGTGTGTGTGTGTGTGTGTGTGTGTGTGTGTGTGTGTGTGTGTGTGTGTGTGTGTGTGTGTGTGTGCGTGTGTTCACTTACACATCTAGGCTTAAAGATAGCGCACACAGTGTCTGCTGTGTCACGAGTCAAGTGTCAAGATCGTGTATGTCCTAAATTCCTTTGGCACGGGACAAGCAGAGGTAAAAGAAAACAAAGAGAAAAATAAGAAAAGGAGGAGGAGTAAATGGATGACAAGTAGAATAAGTGAGATGAATTGAAAATGATCGCAGGATGAGGAAAAAAAAATATGAAGAAAACGAAAAGGAGGAAGAGGAGGACTCGGCGGCAGAGGAGGAGTAAAACCACAATAATGAGAAAAGAGAAGGATGATAATAATAAGAAAAGAGTAGGAGGATGAGGATGAGGAAAGGGAAGTGACAGCAAATTCAGGTCCCAGTCAGCTTAGGTATTACTGTCGTTCAAAGTTGTGGTGAGTGGTGAGTTCTGGTGTTGTGGTAGGTGGCAAGAGTGGTGGTGGTGTGGTGGGAGTCAAGAGTGGTGGTGATGTGGTGGGAATCAAGAGTGGTGGTGGTGTGGTGGGAGTCAAGAGTGGTGGTGGTGTGGTGGGAGTCAAGAGTGGTGGTGACATGAGTGTCGAGCCATGCACTGAAAGGGGTGCTTTGTGGATAGTGGTGTGTGGTAGTGAGAGGAGGGAGCATTCAGCGGTGAGAGTCAAGCTGAAGTGAATGGTCAGTAAGATGCGCCGTTTGGCAAGGGCGTAGAGGCGGCGACTTCTTATCACCATGGGGCCCGGAACAGTCCTTGAGGTTCGTTGTGTTGTAACATCTCATTAACACACTCACTAGATCTTCTTGTTCATTTCCCGTGGGTCTGCTTGTTTGCTTGTTTGGATGTGTGTGTGTGTGTGTGTGTGTGTGTGTGTGTGTGTGTGTGTGTGTGTGTGTGTGTGTGTGTGTGTGTCTGTGTGTGTGAATGTGTGAATGTGAGGTTATGCTAAGTCAATGATATTACAAGTACCTGTAAACTCCTCCTCCTATGGTATGATAACTTTATGCAAGGAGTAGGTCTCAGCCTTGTCTATATATCTGTTTCTATGAGTTCTGAGCTCTTTCAGGGAGGGTAATGGCTGACGATCACGAGTCCAACGCTTGATCCTCCAGACCATGGTGAATAACACACACACACACACACACTCTCTCTCTCTCTCTCTCTCTCTCTCTCTCTCTCTCTCTCTCTCTCTCTCTCTCTCTCTCTCTCTCTCTCTCTCTCACACACACATACACGCTCTCACACACACACACACACACACACACACACACACACACACAAATACACAACACATACACACAGAGCTCTTCTTTCTTTCCACTCTCGCTAACTCGATCCTGCGTATACACTCCCTGTCTCCTTCATCATATTTTTGCTCGCTTTAGTATCCCTTCTTCGTTCTTCCTTTCTTCACTCCTTCCTTCAACGAGTCGTGTTGGCCTTGGATGAACATCAACCGCGATCTCGGGAGCTTTTGAAGTTCTCATCGACGAGTAGCAAATTGGGTGAAGAGCGGTAAAGAGAAGGTGGTTGGTATAATAGGGAAGGAGATAAGAGATGAAAGATGGAGAGGTGTAAGGTAACAGGGAATAATAGAGGAAGGGAGAGAGTGAGAAAAATAGGTGATACGAGCCATAAATAAAGAGTATATACACAACTTCTCTCATCACGACATCTTGAGCGACTGCCGTTGTTCTAGAAAGTCACGTTATTGCTGACGCAGGTGGGAAGGTGTGAATGGAAAAGCAGAAAGAGGGAGTAGACTGTAAAGGGGAAAACACACACAGAGAGAGAGAGAGAGAGAGAGAGAGAGAGAGAGAGAGAGAGAGAGAGAGAGAGAGAGAGAGAGAGAGAGAGAGAGAGAGAGAGCGAGAGAGAGTTATAGGCTTAACACAATGCAGCCAAACACTTCAGCAGACAAGGTGGAAGGAGAGAGAAAACACACACACACACACACACACACACACACACACACACACACACACACACACACACACACACACACAGTTACACCCACACAATTAGAAGAGGCATTCCCATAGGGTACAATATATTGGTGTGTGTCACATATGTTGAGTGTAACAAATGGAATGATGTACTGTGAATGAAAGCCTTGCCTCGTTTAAGTATAAGTTGAGTTGAAACGTTATCTTCTTTCCATCATCATTGTATTGTGCGTCCTATGTAGTGAATCATTCGTCATATATTATCTGTTGACTTCTTTTCTCCTCGGAATTGTAGGTGTCGATTTAATTTATGGAAGAAATGGAGAAGGTGGTGATAAAAGAATGTGAAGAAGTAGTATTTGTATTTGTATTATTA
>JAPQNM010000022.1:16266583-16279083 GCA_029783475.1 Metacarcinus magister
TAAAACCTACACCAAATAACAGGCGAGGCAAGTCCATCTGTGCCTCCATATGCCTACTGGTGCCAACGGTTAATGTTATAGAAAATGTTTTGGCGCCTCGTCTATCCTGCCACGGCAGCTACGTCCCATGACTGTGTTTGAAATGTGTTTTTTCTGTTCACTGCTGGAACCACAATCATTCACCCTTTATCTACCGGACACGCTTTATCCGTTCGTCTCACCCTCCATCACTGTAGCTACCACCTCCATCACCACCACCACCGCCAACACAACTATACCACCATCACGCCATCACTGTAGCTTACCCGTCACAGCATCACAACGATCATCACCACCACCAGTACTTGTCCATCCACCGATGCATCAGAATGAAGGCAGAAAACCGAAAAAATTGATTATATACAAAGTGAGTTGTGGAGGAGGTTTACATGTTTTTAAATCGTTATGAATCCATGGATTTATTAATGTTAAGAGTAAGCCCAGTCAAATACAAAGTCTTCACATATGAGGCTGGTGATAGGTGTGATAGTGTTAGATCATTTAAGGAGTGGGGAGTGGTAGTTTTAGGGATGGGGTTAACATAAGATGTTTTCCAGTCACTGGGCCATGAATTTGTGACTGAGGCATTAATGATAGAACAGAGCGGAGTGGCGAGTTCTGGGGAAAATTCTTTGTAAATTTTGATGAGCAAGTGAGTTGGTGTGGTGGATCTGTTTTATTTTAATTTTCGTATCTTATAACATCAGCCTCCTGAACAATGCGGGGTGGGGAAGGGAAAGGTGTGTGTGTGTGTGTGTGTGTGTGTGTGTGTGTGTGTGTGTGTGTGTGTGTGTGTGTGTGTGTGTGTGTGTGTTCTCCTTTCCCGTATTTGTAAAATCTGTATGCCTGTCTTCACTTCCTGAACAGGTAACAAAGAAGAACAGGAAGACACTTGTTCGATGTCACACGTCATTAAATTTATAATTATCTTTCAAGTGTTTTATGTAATCATAATGACGCAGCAGGTGACACACATCTCTCAAGAAACAAAGAATTATTTTCCTGTTTCCTACTGGGTGACGTTTGAAGAGTATCATGTTACTTGAAAAACAAGTGCTTATTTATGTTTCACATCTACGTCACTTCCCTCAGGGGTAGAAACAGAGAATCTTAATACTTGTTTATTACTGTTAACTAACCAACTATTTGTCATGATCGAGAGACTGGCGAGCTTGGTCCATTGCATTGCGATGTTAGTATATTCAATCTTTTTTGCTCTTAATTTTACGTAACCTAACTTGCATTAGAGTTTTGTAGAATAGCGACGCAATATGGTTGGTAAGAGCGTTGATATATCGGCCACGGCAAGGGAACACAAACATAGTTACCAGGCTTTGTTAAACCTGTTAACTCGTACCAATTCAAGGCTGGTCTTTCACTGTCTCGTTTTCTTTCTCACTCTCATAGTTCTTTCTTCTCTTTCCATCCCTGTTTTCTTTCACTCGTCTGTGGTTCTCCCTTCTGTACTTTTTCTGTCCTATATTTCACTTTCATCTGTCCTTTAATATTTTTTTTCTTGTCTCCTTTTGAACTCATTCGGTCGCATTTGTCCTTTTTCTCCAACATACTTTTGTTTCTTTTCATTTCGCTCATCTCCATTGCATTTACCAGAGTGTTTTGTTCCCTCTGCATTGAATAACCTTTTACCTCTCTCTCTCTCTCTCTCTCTCTCTCTCTCTCTCTCTCTCTCTCTCTCTCTCTCTCTCTCTCTCTCTCTCTCTCTCTCTCTCTCCTCTCTCTCCTCTCTCTCTCTCTCTCTCTCTCTCTCTTCTCTCTCTCTCTCTCTCTCTCTCTCTCTCTCTCTCTCTCTCTCTCTCTCTCTCTCTCTCTCTCTCTCTCTCTCTCTCTCTCTCTCTCTCTCTCTCTCTCTCTCTCTCTCTCTCTCTCTCTCTCTCTCTCTCTCTCTCAGCAGTGTAGAGAGCGCTGTCCTTATCTTGTCAGTGAGTGTGTCTTATTATCTCCTGAAATGCTGAATATCCGGCAAGGATCCTGTAGTTCATCCTGCGAGTCTCTTTACACACACACACACACACACACACACACACACACACACACACACACACACACACACACACACACACACTCACACTCATACACACCCACACCCACACCCACGCATACACACACACACACACACACACACACACACATACACACACACACACACACACACACACACACACACACACACACACACACACACACACACACACACACACTTATACACACACACACACACACACACACACACACACACATACACACACACACACACACACACACACACACACACACACACACACACACACACACACACACACACACACACACACACACACACACACACACACACACACACACACACACACACACACACACACACACAGAGAGAGAGAGAGAGAGAGAGAGAGAGAGAGAGAGAGAGAGAGAGGGAGAGAGAGAGAGAGAGAGAGAGAGAGAGAGAGAGAGAGAGAGAGAGAGAGAGAGAGAGAGAGAGAGAGAGAGAGAGAGAGAGAGAGAGAGGAAAGGAAAAGGGGTGTCGAAGAATACTAATGACTTGAGAGGGAAAAACTTTGTCATATTAAGATGTCATATTAACTGTTAGAGTCAAGGAGGAGGAGGAAAAAGAGGAAGAGGAAGAGGAGGAGGAGAAAGAGGAGGAGGCCCCTAGGATTGGGTAGAGGAAAGTGAGTATCAAAAAATCTATTGGCTTCCCGTGTCGACAACAAAAAAGTGTAGTGATGATTTAGTAGAGGGAACAAGAATTGAAATAACATACTGAAAGCAAGAAAGAAGAAGCGAGATCATGCAGAGGAAAATAATGACGAAAACTTACTATTAGAAGAGGTAAAGGAAAGCAATCAAGCAAACAGTGAAGGCTTAAATTATGAACACTCAACACCCTTTCTCTGTTCTTGTCTCCATCCAAACACATCCCATGCACATACGCACATACGCACGCACGCACACACACACGCAACATATGTGCGTACGCCTTTCTCACATCCACTTATCGCGCCCTGGCCACGTCACTCCCAGCATTCACTGTACAGCTTCTTTTATTTCTACATCCATTTTTACCTAATTTTTACGTAACTTTTTATTATAAGTGTGTGTGTGTGTGTGTGTGTGTGTGTGTGTGTGTGTGTGTGTGTGTGTGTGTCTGTGTGTGTGTGTTTTACTGACAGCTTTTGAGGGGGAGATTCGGATTTTGAAAGTGTCAGAAAGAGGATTAGATTACAGGTAGTGGTGGTGGTGGTGGTGGTGGTGGGAGTGTTGGTGGGGGTGGTGGTGGTGGTGGTTAATACAGTAGCAGTAGTGGTGGCTGTCATATAGTTTGTGACAGTAGTGGTAGTAGCATTCGTAGTTAGTGGTGATAATAGTGGTAGTATTTTTTTTTATAGTGGTGGTGAGGATAGAAACGTGCGAAATATAATTAGTGTTGTTATTATTATCATTATTATTGTTATTATCATTATCATTATTATCACTATTATTATCATTATTATCATTGCTATTATTATTATTATTATTATTATTAGTATTAGTAGTAGTAGTAGTAGTAGTAGTAGTAGTAGTAGTAGTAGTAGTAGTGTAACTGTTGCTATGAATGTTCCAATGAGGTATCACAGCTTCGTTCATCTTTAATCAGCTAAACAGTGAAAAACACAAACAGGTGAATACATTTACAGGTGAGGGTACAGTAGCAGATTTGCATGTACAGGTATAAAGTGAATAATTACTTGGCTACGTCAGTTAAACCTTTTTTACGGCGTCTCTTGAAAAAAAAACACCACCGTTCCCTTTACATTCCCTTTTTTCAAACTTGTTTGTTCTATTCCCTTCCTTCCCTCCCTCCCTCTCTCCCTTCTTCCTTCCTTCCTTCCTCTCCCTACACTCCCTCCCCCTCCACACACACACACACACTCTCTCTCTCTCTCTCTCTCTCTCTCTCTCTCTCTCTCTCTCTCTCTCTCTCTCTCTCTCTCTCTCTCTCTCTCTCTCTCTCTCTCTCTCTCACACACACATACACACACACACACACGAGGAGCCCGTTGATTGGCTCTTTGTGATCCCCACATTATCGACCACCTTCCTGGAAGAGGCGAGTCAATTTAGTTGTAGGAAGTGACAGTGTAATGAAATATCTCGCGGTGATTCGCCACCTTATTAGCCGTAATGAGCGCGACTTCCACTGTCCTTCTCATCTCTTTGCTAGTCCACTACGCTGAGTTTTCACGTTATCCAAATCGGGCGAGTGTCCAATTCTTTCTCCATGCAGTACCAGAGAATTTAACGTTATGTGGTGGCGTAAATCATTCTTATGTTCATATATTCTTTTTTCAACACACCGTGATGTGCAGCAGGACAACCGTTGCATGGAATCTCGTATACTACTTTATTACTGTTTTTTCTGTTGTAGATTTTTCTCTTTTCAACTATGTCCTTAATTTTTAAGGCAGAGACATGTGCAACGCGGATGCTAACCTTAATAAAAAATGTGGTGATCGGTGTGAGATTCCGTAACAAAATACAATTAGGTGGTCATGTTATGGACAGGACTGAATGGTTTTGGTGTTCTATTAGGGACAGTGGCGGGAATGTACAGCAACAAGGATCAAAGGCATGCATGGTTCAGTGCACGCGTACTCCAATGTTTATAGCACAGTTGTCTCAAATCTAGATATTACGTTCCAAGAGGAAATGAGAGTGTTTAAGATTAATTAAGGGAGTGATGCGGCGAGACAGACTAAGAAATGATGACATAAGAATAGAGCTAGAAGTGGAACCCATACTTATATTCATTGAAAGAAATCAGCTGAGATGGTACGGCCACGTAATGCGTATGGATGAAAATAGAACACCAGTGAAGTACTACAAGTGGACTCCAGCCGGCAAAAGACCCATAGGAAGACCCCGGAAAAGATGGAAAGACGCAATACGCAAAGCTGTGAGCTCTCGAGGGGGGACACTGGAGTACGTGGAGGAGATGGAACTGTACGCAGACACACAAGAATGGAGGGCATTCACGAGGCACCATGACTGACAGGGAAAATCCTACTTGATGTATGGTGAGAAGGTGAGAAGGAAATCTTCATATGAACACCAGGAACTGTCACGGAGGGGGAAGGACTTGACATCACTTACATCTGACGTTACGGTAATAATGTTACCTTTTCATTTGTGATTCAAAATATCAGTAAAGGTATGTGCTGATGCAAACCGAGCGCGCTATCAGTGTAAGTAGCGAGATCTGTTCCCATATGCCATGAATTTATGTTCTGATAAATCATCGGGCACTTCGCGTTTCAGTGATAGAATGGTTCAATTATCTTTTTTATAATCTAGTAGTGATAATGCTGTGTCATAACACCGAGGGATCTATGTTGTAATCTTTGTGTGTGTGTCTGTGTGTGTATGTGTGTGTGTGTGTGTGTGTGTGTGTGTGTGTGTGTGTGTGTGTGTGTGTGTGTGTGTGTGTGTGTGTGTGTGTGTGTTAAAGCTTGGATGATGCAGTAGATTTCCACTAGATATATACGTATGTAGTGCTATTATTAGCATGAAGCCGCGGCGTAATTTAGATGAGTACCTTTATATGGGAAGGTCGGGTGAGTGGGTGTGAGTGGCTTTGATCTTCCACTCTCCCCCTCCCTCCTTGAGAGCCTCTTTAACAGGGTTTTCGTTATTTCTTTTTTTCATTAAACTATTGTTAAATGTATTTGTGCAGCGCGTGCCAGACAATGTGATGTAATGTGATGCTGGGATAGTCGAGTGTGACAGGACAAACTATGTCACGTAGTGTGTGTGTGTGTGTGTGTGTGTGTGTGTGTGTGTGTGTGTGTGTGTGTGTGTGTGTGTGTGTGTGTGTGTGTGTGTGTAAATACCCACGTCAGAAAATAATATAGTGTTTAGGAAATCCAGTGCTGATTTTTTTGTTTTGTCCTATGAATGTGAGAAGGAATGAGTGGAAGCGGCAGCGGGGCGGGAGGTGCTGCCTAATACAAAAACAAGTTATTGAGTGTGACGGTGAGTCCGTCATGTGCTATTAAGACAGGCAACCCGACACTAAGCCTCACTCATGCATCCTACCTTCCCCTACCACCGACGGCAGGTGAGAGACCTTCCCAGCTACGGTGAGAACACAGAGCAGGATGGTCGATAAGGAACAACACTGGACATTATGAACAAAGCACACCGTTACCTGGAAATTAACCGACCAGCTCGCCTGGCCAACAGAGGCAGCCTGACCACGCTCTCATACGCTCCCACGTGATCACTCCAACACAGACGGATCTGCGGGGAAAAACGTTACGTAGTTGTTTATGTTGGTGGCTGTTATTTATGTTGATAATAATAATGATGGTGATGATGATGATGGTCAAGGAAATGAGGACGAGAACGAGGAGTAATAAGGTGCATTAACCTGTCCCATTCGATTACTCAAGCCATCGTGTGCCGGGCACGACTGAGTGGTGTCACTATGGCTACTCTGGCTTCAGTGTCTCGATGGTTGGATCTCTCTCTCTCTCTCTCTCTCTCTCTCTCTCTCTCTCTCTCTCTCTCTCTCTCTCTCTCTCTCTCTCTCTCTCTCTCTCTCTCTCTCTCTCTCTCTCTCATCATGGTGAACAAAGACCACCATCAGTTTTCTCAAAGAATCACTGAACTGTGCCAGTCACTGCTGCGCACAACCTTTTCACTCTCGGTTCTCCATCCCTTCTCTCGTCCCTCCTTGTACTACACATTATATATCTTGGCTCAAATATGTTGTCCCATCTGTTAACTGCTGTTATTGCAGAATGTTCTGCCCATGTCTATTTTCTATTATGTTTTTTTTATATTTAGTTTGTTCGCTTATCCATGTTGATGTTTTTATATCTTATAGAATATTCGAAGGTATTTGTTTCGCATTGCTTTCCTTAATCCTTCCTAACTCCACCTTCCATCTTTACCCCTTTTCCACTCCCACTCTTCCTCTCATATCTACTCTTTCCCCACACAGGACTCTCCACCTCCTCACTCTCCCATTCCGTTTTCCCCACTCCCCCTTCTATCCCTATTTCTTTTTCTCTCCTCACTCCCCCTTCAATCCCTTCCTTTTTCCCTGCTCACCACTCTTTTTTCCATCCATACCTTTTCCTCCTTCCTCCCTCTCCCACCATCCCTACCCCTTCCAGCCGCCCGCTCCCTCTTCTATCCTTACTTTTTCCCCCTTCTTCACTCTTCCTTCCATCTCTACTCCTTACCCCCTCCCCACTCCCCCTTCCATCTTTAAGCCTTCCCATCTCCCTACACCCCCTTCAATCCCATCCCCTTCCTTCCTTCATACTACACCTTCCATCCTTACAATTCAACACCCTCCCAACTTACTCTTCCATTCCTACTCCTTCCATCCTCTCCACTCTTTCCATCCTTTCCCCTTCCTCCTGCATTATTCACCTTCCAAACTTCCATCCCTTTTCCCCTTCCCACTATTTCTTCCACCCTTACCCCTTCCTCCCTCCCCTCTTCCCCTCTTCCCTATCATCTTTAACCCTTCCCCCTTCCCCACTCCCCACACTTCTATCCTTAACCCTTTTCTCATCACCACTCCCTCTTCCATCTTTACCCCTTCCTCCCTCTCCACTCTTCCTTCCATCTCTACCCGTTCCTTCATCCCCCCTTCCTTCTTCCTTCTCTACACATTCCCCCCTTCCCACTCCCCTTTCCATCGTTACCCCTTCACTCCTCCCCACACTTTCTTCCATCCCTACCCCTTCCCCCCTCCCTATCCCCTTCTATTCTTAACCCTTCTTATCTTCCCACTCACCCTTTCATCCTTACCCCTACCTTCCTCCTCAGTCCCCTTTCCATTTCTACCTATTTCCCCTCCATTCCTCCTTTCATCCCTACCCCATCCTCCCTTCCCACTCCCCCTACCATTTCTACCCCTTCCATACTCCCAGCTTCACCATATATCCTTACCTTACCCTCCCTCCCCCTTCCCATTCATTCATCTATACCTTCTTCATCCATCATCCCCCTTCCCACTTCCCCTTCCATCTCTAACCCATCCACCCTCCCCACTCATTCTTCAAACCATAACCCTCGCAACTCCACCTTCCATCCCTACCACTCCCTACACTACCCACTCCCTTTTCCATTTCTTCCCCTTCCTCCCTCCCCACTCACGTTTCTATCCCTTCCCTTGCCGTCCTCCCTCTCCCCCTTCTATCCCTATCCCTACTTCTCTCTTCACTCCCCCTTCAATCCCTTCCTTTTCCCTTCCTAGTTCCCCTTCCATCTTTACCGCTTTCTCCATCCTCACTCCCCTTTCCATTCAAAACCCTTCCCCTCTCCCCACTCCCACTTCCTTCCCTTTCCCTTCCTCCCTTCTTACTCTCCCTTCTATCCCCTCCACTTCCTTTCTCCCTACTCTTCTTTCCATCCCAACCCCTTCTCCCTAACTACAAATCCCTCCCCCTTCCCACTCTCACATCTATCCATTCCCTATCCTCCATCCCCCTCAGCACTCCCCCATCTATCTTTACCCTTTCCTTCCTCCCCATACCCCTTTCCCCCTCGCCTCGCCATCTTTCATTCTTACCCCTTAATCTCTTCCCATTTCCCCTTCAATGCCTTCATTTCCCCATTTCCCCATTCCCCCTTCAATCCTTACCCCTTCTCTCCTCCTCACTCTTCCTTTCATCCCTATCTTATCTTATCTCATTACTTCCCCTTCCATCCCTAAACCCTTCCCCACTCCCTATATATCCTTTATCCATCCTCCCTCCACCTCCAAAACCCCTCTCTCACTTTTCGTTTCCCCTCCCTACTATCCTCTCCATCCCTACCCTATCCCATTCCCCACTCCCACTTCAGTACCTACCATTTTCTCCATTACTCTCTTCCTTCCATCCCTACCCCTTCCTTCTTCACCACTCCCCCTTCCATCCCTACCCCTTCCCTTCACTTTATTCCCTCTTCCATCCTTACTCCTTCCCCTCTCCCTACTCCCTCGTCCATCCTTACCCCTTCCCCTCTCCCTACTCCCTCTTCCATCCTCCCTCTCCACTCTTCCATCCCTCCCTACATCTTTCTCCCTCCCTCTTCCTTTCATCCCAACCACTTCCTCCCTCACAACTTCCCCTTCCATCCTTCCCCTCTCTCCCTCCCTTTTCAATTCTTATCCCTTCTTCTCTTCCTACTCCCAAATCATTTTTACCGCTTCCCCTTCCCCACTCCCCTTGCCATCTCTATCCCTTCCCCCATCCTAACTCCCCCTTCCATCACTACCCCTTCTACCCTCGCATTTCCCTTTTCTATCTCTTCCCTTTCCCCCCTTCCATCCCTATTTTTTTCCTCCCACACCACTTACATTTTAATCTCTTCCTCTCTCATCCTCCCCACTCCTCCTTCTATCCTTATCCCTTCATCTCTCCCCACTCAACCTTCCATCCCTTTCTGTTCCTTCCTTCCTACTCTTTCTTCCATCCCTACCTTTTCCTCAAATCACCTCTCCCACTATTCCTAACCCTTCCTTCCTCCCAAATCCAACTTCCATCCTTACCTTTTCATCCCCTCTCCACTCCCCGTTCCATTCCTACTCTTTCCCTCTTCTCCACTCCTTTTTTTATCCATACCCCTTCCCCTTTCCCTTATACTCTCCCAACTCTTCCTTCCATTCTTACCTCTTCCTCCCTCCCCACTGCCCCTTCCATCCCTACTCCTTCCCCATCCATCCTCCTTCTCCCAACTCCCCTTCCATCCTTACCCCTACCTTCCTCCCCACTCCCCATTCAACACTCTCTCTTCCATCCCTACCCCATTCTGCCTCCCAACTTCCCCTTTCATCCCTACACCTTCCCCCTTTCAAACTCCATCCCACTCCCCACTCCCCAATCTATCCCCTCCTCTCCCTCCCTCCCCCTCCCAATTCCTATTTCTATCCCTACCCATCCTCAAATTCAATACATACGTGGGCGAGCAAATACATACATGGGCGAGCAAATACATACATGAACTAACGAATACATACATGAGCGAGAGAATACATACATGAGCGAGAGAATACATACATGGGCGAGAGAATACATACATGGGCGAGAGAATACATACATGAGCGAGAGAATACATACATGAGCGAGAGAATACATACATGAGCGAGAGAATACATATATGAGCGACAGAATACATACATGGGCGAGAGAATACATACATGAGCGAGAGAATACATACATGAGCGAGAGAATACATACATGAGCGAGAGAATACATACATGGGCGAGAGAATACATACATGAGCGAGAGAATACATACATGAGCGAGAGAATACATACATGAGCGAGAGAATACATACATGAGCGAGAGAATACATACATGAGCGAGAGAATACATACATGAGCGAGAGAATACATACATGAGCGAGAGAATACATACATGAGCGAGAGAATACATACATGAGCGAGAGAATACATACATGAGCGAGGGAATACATACATGAGCGAGAGAATACATACATGAGCAAGAGAATACATACATGAGCGAGGAATACATACATGAGCGAGGGAATACATACATGAGCAAGGGAATACATACATGAGCAAGGGAATACATACATGAGCAAGGGAATACATACATGAGCGAGAGAATACATACATGAGCGAGAGATAATACATACATGAGCAAGGGAATACATACATGAGCAAGGGAATACATACATGAGCAAGGGAATACATACATGAGCGAGAGAATACATACATGGGTGAGCGAATACATACATGGGCGAGTGAATACATACATGAGCAAGTGAATACATACATGAGCGAGAGAATACATACATGGGTGAGTGAATACATACATGGGTGAGTGAATACATACATGGGTGAGTGAATACATACATGGGTGAGCGAATACATACATGGGTGAGTGAATACATACATGGGTGAGCGAATACATACATGGGTGAGCGAATACATACATGGGTGAGCGAATACATACATGGGTGAGTGAATACATACATGGGTGAGTGAATACATACATGGGTGAGTGAATACATACATGGGTGAGTGAATACATACATGGGTGAGTGAATACATACATGGGTGAGTGAATACATACATGGGTGAGTGAATACATACATGGGTGAGTGAATACATACATGAGTGAGTGAGTACAGGTAAACATAGCTTAACTCACTCATGCACTTTCACTTCCTCTATCGGCAGACACCATTGTTCTGGCCAGGCGCATATCATTATTGAAATTTGGTTAACCTGCACTGTAACTTCTGTTCCTACCTAACCCTAACCTAATCTAAACCCTATCCTAACAAAACCTAGTGGAGCAGGTGAATCAAAATATTATCACCACAACAAATACAACAAAAACAACAACTACTAATATTATTACTATTTTTTTACTACTACTACTACTATTACTACTACTATTGTTGTTGCTGCTACTACTACTTCTACTATTACTACTATTACTACTTTTGCTACTATTACTACTACTACTACTACTATTACTACTACTACTACTACTACTACTACTACTACTACTACTACTACTGCTGCTACTGCTACTACAGGGAGAGGTAGTAGGGAGGGGGAGGGTGGATTGATGAGTGGGATGAGGAATGAGATGGGGTAGTGATGGATGGAGGAGTAATGAGAGGGAGGGTGGAGGGGCTAGGGATGATGGAGGGAGAGGTGTGAGGGAGGAGGAAAAGGGGAGGGAAGGATTGGGGAGTGGAGTGAGGGGGGTAGGATAGGGGGAGTGGAATGAGGGAAGATGGAGGATATAGGGGAGTGGAGTGAGAGAGGGAGGAGGGGGTATGGATGATAGGGGAGTGGAATGAGAGAAGATGGAGGGTGTAGGGGAGGATGGAGGAGTGGGTTAAGGGAGGGAGTAAAGCATATGTATGATAGGGGATGTGGAGAAGGGGGAGGGGGAGGTTGTGCTGTCCTCGTCCTTGGCCGGTGCTTGATCACCACTTTCCTCCTCGTCCTTTGCGCCGAGGGGCCAGGACATGGTTCTCATCGTTGTCTGTGAGAATGGACACCATGTTCTGCACATCCTGCTCCACCTTGCTGAGGGAAGGCCGATCCTCGGGCCAATCCTCCATGCACGCCTTCGCCAGGGGCATGAGTAGCTCGTTGAGCCGCCGGTGTTTGGTGCACTTACACACGTCTCTCAGCATCACTCCGACACTGAACACGTCACTGGAGGGCTGCAAAAGTTCGCCCTTCTTTAGCTCCGGAGACCTGTAATCGAAGTAGAAACTGCCGTTGACCTTGGTGGCGAGCCCAAAGTCAATGACGTGCACAGAAGGGCTGGAGGGTCGACCTGTCACCGTGATGTTGTCACACTTGATGTCATTGTGGACAAACCCTTTGGCGTGCACCTCAGCCAGGCTCTTAGCCAGGCCCGCCACCACCCGCAGGAACGTGCCCATGGTGTATCCCTTGATGAGGGTGCGAA
>JAPQNM010000022.1:16316583-16326583 GCA_029783475.1 Metacarcinus magister
TTTGATTCCTGAGGTAAGTCATGAGATTAAATACAATATCAGGAGGAATATTTATTTCTAATAACATGTTACCTAATATATTATGATTGTTCTTGTCAAAAGCTTTAGAGAGATGTATAAAAGCAGCAAATGCCTTTCCATTACCCTTTGTATATGGGGTTACAGTTTCTCTAAGTATAAGTATAAAATATGCATCTAGTGCCCCAAAAGTGCAGGATGCAGATGAGTAAGTGGATCAGATCCTGTTGAGTTGACCTGTCCTTTGAAGGAAGGTCCTGGTGTGTTTGAGTACTTTGAGGGCCAGGCCAGGGTCTTGAGAGCCACCTAAGAGGTCAGTTATTGCTGGTCTGCGGAGGTGAAGAGACGACAGTGAGTGGAGGAGTGCCCTGCGGTGGGAGTGGTGGCGAGGACAGTGTAGTAGGAGGTGTTCTGGGGTGTCAGGTTGTGTAGGGCACCAAGGGCAGTGGGGGTCCTCTGTCATGCCCAGCTTGTGTAGGTAGGAGTTTAGGCGGCTGTGTCCAATTCTGAGTGTGGTGACGGCAGTGTCAAAGGCACGGCTGGGGGAGTAGTGAGTAGGTCCACCAGTGGTGTCGTGTGTGTTGTCTAATGCGTCCAAGTGAGGTGCACTGTAAGGCGTTAGTCAGGTCTGTGTCCCAGTGTAGTTTACAGGCTGTGTGGAGGTTAGTCAGAGAGTCAGTCTGATCAGTGGGGAGGTGTATGGGGAAGGGGTGGGAGTGTGCCTCCGCTGCCGCTCTGTCGGCCACTGTGTTGCCCATGACGCCCACGTGTGAGGGGACCCACTGAAGGTGGATGGAGAAGCCAGAAGAGGATAGTTGGAGAAGAAAGTTGTGAATGGTGAAGCAGAGGGAGTGGTGTGTTTTAGAGCGGTGACGCCGGATGAGTTGGAGGGCTGAGAGGGAATCTGAGAAGAGGGTGACTGAGCAAGGGGGAGGGAGTGTGGTGGCAATCTGAGGCCCTCTCTCATAGCAAAGAGTTCTGCCGTCAGAATGGAGGCAGAGGCTGGCAGCCTCCAGGCAGTGGCAGTGGAACGTACTGGGATGTACATTGCAGCCCCAACAGAGGGAGGTACTGGGAGGCGGGAGCCGTCGGTGTATATGTGGAGGGAGTTGTGGTATTGCATACATTTTTCAACGGCGTACAACAGACGCCCAACCCAACAAGAGTTAAATGATACAAGGCGAGATGCTATAGGACGCCTAACTTCTGATCATTCATTTGTTTCTGATTGGGGCAGAGCAAACCTGGTTCTGTTCAATGCCTCAAAAACTCAATTCCTACAACTATCTACTCGACATAATCTTCCAGATAACTATCCCCTCTTCTTCAATGACACTCAACTACCCCTCTCCTCCACATTAAACACACTCGGTCTATCCTTTACTAAAAATCTAAACTGGCAATTTCATATCTCTACTCCTGCTAAATCAGCTTCCAAGAAGTTAGGTGTCCCATGGTGTCTGCGTCCACTTTTCACTCCCTCCCAGCTGCTTGCTCTGTACAGGGACCCTATCCGCCCATGTATGGAGTATGGTTCTCATGTCTGGGGGGGTTCAACTCACACAGCTCTGTTAAACAGGGTGGAGTCTAAAGCTTTTTTGTCTCATCAACTCTCCTCCTCTAACTGACAGTCTTGATTCTTTAAGTTATCGACGCAATGTTGCATCTTTATCTATTTTCTACCGTTATTTTCATGCTGACTTCTCTTCTGCAATTGCTAACTGCATGCCTCTACCCGTCCCGCGGCCTCGCTGCAAAAGACTTTCTACTTTTTTTTATCCTTATTCTGTCCATCTTCCTAATGCAGGTGTTAACCAGTATCTCCACTCTTTCATCCCTTACACTGGTAAACTCTGGAATTCTCTTCCTGTGTCTGTTTTTCTACTTGCCTATGACTTTAACTCTTTCTCCTACTATCCGTTTTACAGGGTCTGGCGACAAGCGGGATTGTTTTACGTATTTTTGTTGTTCCTTAGCCAGTACCTTTTTAATGTAAAAATAATAATAATATATATATATATATATATATATATATATATATATATATATATATATATATATATATATAGTCAGGGGCGAGGTGACTACCAATTAATATTATGCTTCTACAGAGTTGTGAGGAAGAAAAATTATGGAGTATGATACCCCGAATATATTTACACACAAAAATAGCAAACAGTAGGCTAAAAGCCAAAAATAAATCACCAATGACAAACTGCTCGTAAACAATTACCAGAGCAAGGGTATGGCACCCAAATAACTCCCTGTACAGCTGTCTGGTGGGTGAGATGCGTGGCAGCAACACTTGGCAACGTAGATTGTTCCTCAGACAGCAGCGAGGGTCGAATGGTGTAGGTACAGTTGAAGGGCACACTGGAAGGGAGCCCAAGTCTCCAGAAAGGCCTTCAGAATGTTGAGAACCAGCAGCAGGTGGTGAGGTGTTGTCAGGTGAGAGAGCTGAGGCGTTCTGTCTGTTCCCGATCCTGCGGCGTGGAGCTTGCCTCGGTTAGACTACGCCCCTACCCCTGGACAAGGGGGTGGGGTAGTGGCAGGGAAGCCGGTGAACAAGTAGTTGGAGAGGTGAATCAGCGCCGGCAGACTGGAGTGGTAGTTCAACCACTAAATAGGGGGAGACGAGGCAGGTGCAGTTCCTCACACATGCCCCCACTAAAACATCTGCTGCACAGCTGATGTCGAAGAACTGCAGCTGACCAGGAGACATAAACAAACTTATAATAGACTTGAATGCAGTTAACAAAACTTGTAAAAGACTGGAGTGCAGGAAAGCAAAATAAAGAAAAGCTATTGCCGGCTGAGAAGGTCGGCTCCAATGTTGTCTGTCCCGGCAACATGAACAACCCTAAATTTATAGGGTTGAAGACCTAAAGCCCATCGTAGTACTCTATCATTTTTACCTTTAAATTTCTCAAGGTATATTAGAGGTTTGTGGTCTACTTCAAGGATAAATTTCTTACCTCGTAGATAGAAGTCAAACCTATGAATGCCGAACACGATGGCCAGGCATTCCCTCTCGATGGTAGAGTATCGTCGTTCCCGATCAAGTAGTTTCCGGCTTGCGTAAGAGATGGGATGTGGACGATCATCATGGTACTGTAGGAGTACAGCACCTAATCCATAGTTTGAAGCATCGGTACGTAGGACGAAGGTCTGGCTGGGGTCCGGAAGACGAAGAATAGGTCCCGAAGTCAAGGCTTGCTTCAGCAGCTTGAACCGTTCATGCAGATCTTCAGTCCACTGGAGGGGATCCCGTACCAGCTTCTTCAACAAGTCAGAGAGGGGGCCGGTAAGCTCAGAGACCTGAAAGCTTTGTAAAATTATATCAAATCTAGGAAACTCCGGAGTAACTTCTTGGTGGTAGGGGGAGTCATGGAGGTGATGGCAGTCAACTTGCCAACTTGTGGTTGAAGATGGTCGCGTGACAAAACAAATTCCAGATAGTTGATGGACTCTGCTCCAAACCGGCACTTTTTAAGTTTGACAGTCAGACCGTTCTGTTGTAGTCTATCTAAAACAGACTTGAGGGCAGAGATGTGAGTGAGCCAATCAGATGAATACAAAAAAAATATTATCAAAATAAAATGAAACGTTGGCCAAGCCAGCAAGCACAATCCTCATTAAGCGAATATAAGTGGCACAGGCCGTAACAAGACCAAAAGGCATCCGAGTAAATTCCATCAGGCCCTTGTGAGTTGGAAACGCAGTGAAACGTCGAGCTTTGGCAGAAAGTGGAACCTGGTAATATGCCTTACTCAAATCTAGCTCTGAGAAGAACTCAGCACCAACGAACTTATGCAGCTCTGTCTCAATACTGCAGGATGGTTCAGCATGGAAAATAGTAACGGAGTTGAGTAACCTGTAATCAATGGCCATCCGATACGTACCGTCAGACTTCCTGACCATGATAACCGGAGAGCAGTGTGGAGAGGTTGAAGATTGGATGATTCCTTGACTCAACATCTGCTCAACCTCTTCTTGGTAGTAGTGCTGGAGATGGATGTGATGGTAGTGGCAGTAGTAGTAGTAATAATAATAATAATAATAGAAGTAGTAGTAGTAGTAATAATAGTAATAGTAGTAGTAGTGTCATGGGTGGAATTTTGGGCCTACGTGACAGAGGAGAGCTTGTCATGGGTTTGGAATGTAAGGTCCTGGAAAATTTCCTGGGTGTCTACGTGACACGGCTGGGGACGCTTCGGGCGTGGAATATTCCTTTTTGACGTCACACGTAGGTCCTGTGCCGGAACCAGTCATCTTTTAGCATTTCAGACAAGGAGTGTGGGTAGAATCCAGATTGCATTATATCCATGGGGGGTATTATCAGGCTGGGAGACATTTTCTGCATGCAAGCAGGACTACTTAATTGTAGGGATAGTTGCATGATGTGTAATATTTATGGCCTTGTGAGAGTAAGGTTATATTATACGAATTAAGTCTTACCGAAGACTTAATATGGCGGCGTATGGCAGGTCGGTGACCCGGGCCGGGTAGCAGCGTGACCCAGCCCGCCCCATGCCGCGAGACGGTCAGTCTGGCTGGCGCGGCGGTGGAGTTAGGTCAAGGTTGGGGGTGAATTTCTTTTTCCACGTTGTTTCTCGCATCGCCATTGCAATCTTGCATAGTCTGGTGGACTGCAGTTGCGATGATGAGGCGAGGGATTGCGTGGAGTTTCTTTGAGAAGAAACTGGTGGTGAGTGGAGTGGAGGTAAGTGGAGGAGTCTACTCGGCGAGCGGAGTGGAGTCCAAGGTGGACGCCACGTGGTCTCAGGAGAGAGAGCTAAGTGGAGATTCTCTGAGCTAGCTAAGTGGAGTTGTCTCTGAGTGGAGCCTGAGCTAGCTAAGTGGAGTTGTCTCTGAGTGGAGAGGCTGAGTCTAGCTGTGTGGGAGAGTCCAAGGTGGACGTCACGTGGTCTCAGGAGAGAGCTAAGTGGAGTTGTCTCTGAGTGGAGACTGAGCTAGCTAAGTGGAGTTGTCTCTGAGTGGAGACTGAGCTAGCTAAGTGGAGTTGTCTCTGAGTGGAGGCTGAGCTAGCTAAGTGGAGTTGTCTCTGAGTGGAGCCTGAGCTAGCTAAGTGGAGTTGTCTCTGAGTGGAGAGGCTGAGTCTAGCTATGTGGAGAGGAGTCCAAGGTGGACGCCACGTGGTCTCAGGAGGCTGAGCTAGCTAAGTGGAGTTGTCTCTAAGTGGAAGCTGAGCTAGCTAAGTGGAGTTGTCTCTGAGTGGAGGCTGAGCTAGCTAAGTGGAGTTGTCTCTTAGTGGAGGCTGAGCTAGCTAAGTGGAGTTGTCTCTGAGTGGAGAGGCTGAGTCTAGCTGTGTGGAGAGAGGTGGAGTTTCTTGGAGTTTCTTTGCAGAAGAAACCGGCGGTGGAGCTGAGGTGGAAGAGTGGTGGTAAGTGGAGTTGTCTTGTGAACCCACGTGAGCCGCCCACTCCTGCGCACGCCCACGCCTGCACCTACGCGCACGCCCGCGCCTACTCCCGCGCGCGCCCGCACCCACACTACATCCTTAAGAGTAGGAAGTTCTTAAGTGGAGTAAGGAAACTCGTAAGGCTTACAATTAAGTTTTATAGCCAGGTTAGCGAGTGAATGGTGTGTGAGTCTTAATGATGACTTCTTTTTCAGGGTGAGCTTATTTAAATAAACTAAAGAAGCTTGTCTTACTTGTTTACTTTGCCAAACACTCTGGGTACATTAGATTTAAAACTTAGGTGATACAGGGCCTCCCGAAGGTGAGTGAAAAGAGGTTGGTGTCGGAAGGCTTGTAATTATCCTACAGATTTATCATCACGAGTTCTACACACATAAATAAATTATTGTTACTACTAACCTGAACCCGTGACAAGTAGTAGTAGTGTAATACTTGTAAATATTACCACCAAAACAACCACACAAGGTGCTTGTAATAGTGTAATACCTACCAGCATTAACACAAAAACAAAGGAAAAAAAATAGGGTTCGGTATCACTTTCCTTGCGTCGTTTAGGGGGTAGGGTGTTCAGGATAATAATATTTGTAGTGGAAGTATCAAAACAATAGTATTTATTGAGTGCTGAAGTATGTAGTACTTTTTGGACACTTACATATCACTTATATATCACTTGGTCATTTGAGATTAATTAAGGGCTAACTGGTATAAAAATATACCCACTGCTTAGTTAACTAAACGGCCCAAGTTACCCCTGATCCTTTATCTAACGTCTTAGAGTGAATATTCCTTCGAGTCTAAGAACGAAGACAAGGTGACATACAGGATAACTTGTGCAAAACAAAAACGCAGAAAGAAACACACGATATGAACACTTCAGATGGGTGAACACTTCAGATGGGTGGACACTTGACCACCTCAAATCGACTTCCTTATCTTACGTCTCGGATGGAATATTCCTTCGAATCCGAGAAACGAAAACAACGATAGGAACGCGAGGAACTATTCACTGGACCCTTTACAACATAACCACATGGCACCCCTTCACTCGTTCTGACCTCATATGTTATACATCCTACCTAATTTCCCTAACAAGCTAGACTCCCTTGATACTTTGGCTTGGCATTGACCTAGATTCACTTGCCATATGACGAATTTGTAACACCAGGCTGAGATGTCGGAGAGTAGCAGACGAGTGGGAAGAGCTTTCGCTTCAACCCTCGAATAAAACTCTCCTGGATTGCCAGACGCCTCTAGGAACATAGGTTCTGAATAATTATAGCTATAATCTAACTTTGCCTGATACATTATTCATTTCCTTAATTCTTATTTTTAATTAGAATTATTATAATATTATTTTTCGGTTTAAACTATCCTTCCTTTATGAAACAAGTTTAATAGAAGGTCCCCCCCTCCACCCCATTATTGGAACTTTTCATATTTACCCCTACGTGAGAATAATATCTTTCCTCAAAATATTCCACCGTAAGTGAAGAAAGATGGTCTGGATTATGGAACGCAGGTTAGTGAATATACGTAGGATTTTCCTGATAGATATTTGATTCATTTCTTCTCTCCACAGGTGAATTTTATAAGACCTTGATTTGAGGCGATGATTAAACTCCCCTACTTAATAAAAAAAATAATTAAACAACCCTTTACTCTTTCCCCTTATTGCCTACTTAACCCCTTATCCCATGATAGTTAGGGAATAACAAAATATTGCAAGTACTACTCCTTCGACCCTCTCCCGAATGATATTTAAGAAATAATACAGTTTTATCACACAAAAACCAAAAAAAAAACGGAGTGTTACAGTAGTAGCAGTAATAATAATAATAGTAATAGTAGTAGTAGTAGAAGTAGTAATTAAGAGGAAAACCAGTGAAGAAATCAATGCAAGTTACAAGGTGACGGTGCCCTTCAGAAGACGGTGGAGACAAGGGACCTACCAAGTCAATGGCAACTCTGGAGAAGGGTTCAGTTACGACAGGTAACGGTTGAAGAGGTACTGGACGTACCCTTCCCTTAGCTGACATACGTTGACACTTGTCGCAGGAACGGCAGTAATCCCGGATGTCTGCACACATCCCTGGCCAATCTTGTAAGACCTTCATCTGGGTCTTCCGGTGGGAGAAATGTCCAGCCAAAGGACCTTCGTGAGCAACACGTAGGATGACGGGACGGCAATCGCTGGGAACAACCAAGGATAAACCATTTACCTTTTGAGGGTGATCCGAGGAGAGACATTTTCGGTACAGGAGTTCGTCTTCATGTATGAACTGGTATGTGGCACCATCCCGGGCCTTCTCAACTTCTTGAGTGGTAACCTTTGATTGTAAACCCGTCAAGGAAGGACAGGATTCCTGAAGTTGACGAAACTCATCAGGGGTTACAGTCAAAGGATGGAGCTTAGGCAGAACTAGAGGGTGGACCCGTTTAGATCGACCGGCTCTGGTCTCCACAGCACACACTCGAGTAGTTGAGGACTCAACTGGTGGTTGATGCGGACATCCAGAAGGGAGGTTGTCCTTGTCTTGAGAGGAAAGGGAGGTTCCAGGCGAAGGCGAGTCATCAAGAGGAGACAGTGGATCTTGTAGGGAAGAAACGTCAGTGGTGGCTTGGTCATGGTCACTATGGAGAAGATCGTTGTCATTAGTGAGTAGAGAAACAGGACTATCAGGATCTTGTACCCCGGGAACATTCCCAACTAGAGCACTAGCAAATTTAATTGGGGCCCTTATAGCATCTGTCCAACCAGTGTAAAATGGGCACCGTAAGTAACACTTAACGACAGGAAATTCGTCGATGCGTCCCAAATAGTCAGCAACTTGTACTTTGGGGCAGAGTGATGGGTCAATGTCTGGCAAGGCTTCCTCGGAAATTGCAACTCCAGAGCATCCAGTATCCCTAATTATAGAGGAAGACCATGACCCACTAATAGTCCCCGTAACTGAGAAGTTAGGCACTTTATGGTCTTCTAAACAAAATCCAACCTTATAGGGGGGCGTGGTAGTAGTTCCATCCTTGAATGCTCGAAGATTCCTGGGACAGCGTGGTCGTATATGTCCTGCTTCCCCACAATTGTGACAAATCACGGTTGAGGGAGTCTGACTCCCAGGAGAAGGTAGAGACTGGAGTGGAGTAGCAAGTCGAGGGGAGATTTTCTTAGCGTTGTTGTAGGAAGAGACCTTAGGATAGGCGTTGTGGGCGGATGCCCAGTCATCCGCTAGTTGTATTGCTTCCTTCAGCTTGGAAGGGCTTCTTTCCTTGATGAATAGGCGTATTTCTGCTGATAAGGAGGACAGAAATTGGTCAAAGATAATAAACTCCCTTAAATCAGCATAAACATTAGCCACAGAGGAAGACTCAACCCAAAAATCAAACATCCTTGATAACTGGGTAACGAACTGATGGTAGTTCTGTCCTACTCTAATCTTGTTTGATCTGAAATCCACCCGGTAGCCATCTGGAGTTTTACTGAAGCCTGTTAACAAGGCTTGCTTCAGTAACTCGTAATCCTCAGTGGTGGATGACGGAAGGGACGTGTAGAGTTCGGCAGCTTTACCAGTAAGGAGGCAACCCAGACGAACGGCAAAGGTATCTCTGGGTAAAACCAGCATCTCGGCCACACGCTCAAACCTAGTTAAGTAGGTGGCAATGTCATCTTCATCCTTGTATGGTGGTAGACTAGGTCTGGAAACAGGATCATGTGATGTTATGACCGAGGGCTTACCTTTAGCTGCAATTTCTGCCAGCTTGATCTCTTTCTCCCTCTCAGCTTGTCTTTCTTCTCTTTCCTTCTCAGCTTGTCTTTCTTCTCTTTCTTTCTCAGCTTGTCTTTCTTTTCTTTCTTTCTCAGCTTGTCTTTGTCTTTCTTCTCTCTCAGCTTGTCTTTCTTCCCTTTCGTGTTTCTGTTGTTCAAGGATCCACTGGCCAATTTCCTTGCCCTGCAGACCGAGGGCTTCACCCTGCTCCTTCAGTTCTTGAAAGGAAGACATGGAGAAGACCAAACAGAGAACACAATACAAAACAAAAATTGGACAACACCTCACGTGCAAAATCTGGCAAAAGCAAGAGTTTGACGGCAATCAAAACACTCTCATAACATTACTCCCGGGCCTCAGGCAGCAACGGCGCGCAGCAGCGACTTACAGATTACAACCCACAATCTGTAAAAAGATAATAAATAATTGGTAGTTCTTATCCTGGCGAGGTCGCCAATATGTCAGGGCCGAGGTGACTACCAATTAATATTATGCTTCTATAGAGTTGTGGGGAAGAAAAATCATGGAGTATGATACCCCGAATATATTTACACACACAAAAATAGCAAACAGTAGGCTAAAAGCCAAAAAAAATCACCAACGACAAACTGCTCGTAAACAATTACCAGAGCAGGGGTATATGGCACCCAAATAACTCCCTGTACAGCTGTCTGGAGGGTGAGATGCGTGGCAGCAACACTCGGCAACGTAGATTGCTCCTCAGACAGCAGGGAGGGTCGAATGGTGTAGGTACAGTTGAAGGGCACACTGGAAG
>JAPQNM010000022.1:16329083-16354083 GCA_029783475.1 Metacarcinus magister
CATTATTAAAGTTGCAAAAGTTGTATTACAGTCTCAAATGAGAAAGGGAAATTTTATGTTGAGATGGGAAATTTTTTGGTTTGCCTAGGGAGATATGGCTGTGGGAACCTGTCAACACTGGCTCCAAACCCAAGTCCAAGACTATACAGTTGGGGATGCGTACTGACAGACAAACAGTGAAAGAAGGCAAGGTAAGGCAATTAAGGTGGCCCTCTCCTCCCTCAGCCTTCCTCATTGATGTCACACAGAGTCAAAGGTCACGATGAAGGGCCTCACCATGGTTATGACCATAACCAAGGCACTGAAGGGCGAAGGCAGCCATTGCAGGACAGCTGACCCTCCGACGCAGTGTTACATTTGCACTTTTGGCAATGCATTCCTTGACCCCAGGTGAAGGGTGAGTTAATATACTTACAATCACAACATATACCTGTAATTGTCAACCCATACATGTAATTATAACTAAAAATAAGTAAATAAAGGACAAGTTTGTAAGGCTTTGTTTATAGTTTTCAATATGTTTACAGACACAGAGGTGGTAAATGTTGTCCCAGCCATGGTGTTTGTAAACCAAGGTGAAGGTTCGGTCTGCTCTGCGTCAACACGTCATGGTAACTTTGCTTTGGTTTCCTTTAGCTTGGCTTTGAGAAGGTTCACACTTGGTCTCAGGTTGTCGTAGTCCTTGCTGTGGCACATCCCGTATAATGCCTCATTCCTACTGGGATGAGAAGGACGACTTGATTCAGGGAGGAACATATTAAATCAAATATATAACTAGCTGCCCAGGTTATGACATCAAATAGAAGACATGAATACAAAATTGCCCGTGAAATGTTTTTTGTTATCTAAGGTAGATAAAAAAAAAAAAAGGTTCTTACAAAATGAGGTAAAAGTGCAGAATAAGGCCTTCTGCCCTTTCTTTTTTCTCTCCTTCCCTACATACTATACATAGTGTACTCAACACATCTGTGAAGGTTTCAGGCTGGGGGCACCATTATTTACCTCGCAAAACGTCTTTGAAGTTATGTCAAATTAGGTTAGTCAGGTTATGTTAAGTTATGATTAGGTTAAAGTTGGGTAAACCTTACTAATAACGGCTCCTCACGGATCACCAACATATTGACATAGGTGATGAGATATGTAATGTACAACACGTTTGTGGTGGTTTTATTTGGGGGACGGCCTTAGTTTGGCCACAGAGGCTCTTTAAAAATCTGGAAGCTGCCTGAACTTCTAAGTCCACACAGATTTTAAGTTATGGTTAGGTTAAGGTTGTTAGGTTAGGTTACGTTTATGTTATGGTTAGGTTAGGTTCGGTTCAGTTAGGTTCGGTTATATAAGATTTTTACATTTTATTACCCAAAAGTTAGTGTTCTCAACCTTAGATTTTTTTCTGGATTTGGGTAATAAAATGTAAAAATCTTATATATGTAGCAGCGGAGGTCCACCTTAGCTGTACCCTTGCAGGGTGAAATACAACAAAGTAAACAAAGTAAACCATAACTTAACATTTGTGTGGACTTAAAAGTTGAGGCAGCTTCCAGATTTTTAAAGAGCCTCTGTGGCCAAACTAAGGCCGTCCCCCAAATAAAACCACCACAAACGTTTTGTACATTACATACCTCATCACCTATGTCAATATTCTGCACTTTTACCCAAAATGACACCTATCTCACCAAGGACAAATTTAGGTAAAGATTCGTTTCTTGATCCACTCAATATCTCTTTACCTTTATAATGTACTGCAAATTCAACCTCAGAAACGTGTTTGGATCACAGTTATGCCGTTGAATTACAGAAAAAAATACGAATATTTTATTTTTTCTCCTCAATAAATGGAAGGTAAAAATTGCCACAAAAGAGTCAGATTAATTCAAAACCATCAAACTCAATAAGAAAAAACAGCTTTGTTAGCATAACCTTCCCAGAGCTGCAGTTAAATAAGCCTAACCCAACCAAACTTAACTAAACCTAACTAAACGTAACTAATCCTAAACATACCTAACTAAACCTAACCTAAGCTTAGGTTAGGTTTAGTTATTTTTGGTTAGGTTTAGTTGGGTTAGTTTCGGTTAGGCTTATTTAACTGCAGCTCTGGGAAGGTTATGCTAACAAAGCTGTTTTTTCTGATAGATTTCGATGGTTTTGAATTAATTTGATGTTTATTTGTTATGCGATGCAGCCATCCATTTATTGAGGGAGAAAAAGGAAATCTTATTTTTTTCTGTAATTAAGTGGCATAGCTGTTTGAGGTGATCTGAACAAGTTTTTGAGGTTGAATTTGCAGTGCATAAAGGTAAAGAGATATCGAGTGGGTCAAGATATGAATCTTTACCTAAATTTGTTACCATTTGCATGTAGTTGACGCTGTTGCAAATTATTGATCTTTTCTGGATTTATTTAATTAATTTGCAGTAAGAGGTTTTCAAGTAATTATTGAAGAGAAAATAGTTTTTCTGGTTTGTTTTGATGTGATTTGACTGATTTTTAGATTAATTTCTGGGGCAAAGGACTTGTTTCTAAGTTTCTCCCCCACGAACTTTGGGGACCTGTGTCTTTTGGGTAGGGGAACATCAGGTCGAATGTTTGCAGTCCAAAATCAATTTGGGTTGGGGGGATAGGGTAGCTCTGTGGTACAGTGCTCGGCTCGAGACCTAAAAGTTGCGAGTTCAATCCTGGCTCACGGTAGCTTCTTGGTGAGAGTGGTAGCGCTCTCGTTTACCCTAGCAGTACCATATGGCCTATACATGCCTAGTTCGGGGGGGATTATTTAATCACCAAAATCAATTGAACCACTTTTAAGGACAAGAAAAATAAATCTTCCTTAGAAATAATTTTTTTCTGGCCCCTCCCACTGGCTTGACACCAACCCTCCAGCTTCCGTCTTGCCTTTTTTCAATTATTTTCAAAATTCAATTGAACCTAACCGACCATGATCAATTTAAACTTTTTCAAAATTTAACCTAACTTTCCTGGTTATTTTGCAGTGGTTCTCAAGTAATTTAGGTGTGCTAACTCAAGGATGGTCCCAAGGGAGGCAGTGGCCTAGTGGCTAGCGGTCGGGCATACCAGCTCAGGGTCCCGCGTTCAAGCCCTGGCACGTGCTGGCCACTCTTCTTTGGTAATACCGCCGAGTAGCCTAAGATCACCCACATGCTGCCATAACACTATCCTTGACGGGACTGCAAAGCTATGTGCGCGAGGAGCTTCCGCTGGCAGCATATGAAATGAGGCATCACTTAAAAAATCTAACCCGTGCTACTAACGGGCGGAGGCCGACCATCTAAGCCCTCCATTGACCCTATTGGCACCATGGGTAAAGGATAAAAAAAGAAACAAAAAAAATACATTTATAATCATTGCTCCCTTCTTACTTGATAAACACAGGGCATTTGGCAGTCTGGACACTCTACTAGTGCCAAAAAAAGTTAAGCGAGACTATTTCTTAGCTTTAAAACTTCTTTATAGCCTCCCAAGGTTCAGGGTATAGACCTACCTTCCCACGTTGGAACTGAATTCACTGAAATTCAAACTTCCGCTCTTGTGGTGGGCGACATGAAGTGGTGAATCATGATTGGTTGATGTTTGGATATCGTAATGTGATTGGCTTATGTTCCAAAGATATTCAGGCACGCCACTAGTTGTCACGCTACTACTTGTCAGTGTGCGCCTGGACGAGTGTTGGACACAATACTTCACGTGTAAGTCAGACTCCCCTCGCAGTTGCTAATATCTAACAGCATATTCATAATTTTTTTATTAAGCCCTGGGTTGCTTCTTGCCCTGGATGCAGAGATCTCCTGAGGCCCTGGGAAGAGCTAGTAACAATACACTTACCACAGGGTCTGTGTACGTGGCTTAGTAGGAGGATGGCTTCTGCTTGTTGCTGCCTGTGAGCAGAAATCTGCTACACCCTTACGTTCCATCCACACGGGAGAGCTTTGCTCAGCAAACTTTGCTCGGTGTGACGTCCAAAATGGAGAAACCGCGAGCAAAGCTTCATAAAGGATTTGCCTTATGTTTAGCGATATATCGAGGCTTTGCTTGTTGGTTGTCAAGGTTGGGTGGTGGGTTTGGAATGAAGGTGCTTTCCTTAGGACTTCATTGATTTGTTTGCAAGTTTCTGGAATTATTTCACTCAAACTCTGTTTGGAAATCCTTGTGTACTGTAGTGATGTGTAGCTGCATCCTGTTGACAGAAACAGTAATGTTGCATGTAGTCGAGCTTCAACTGAAATATTCTGCATCAGGGTAGAACAGTAGAACCTCATAACATGAGTGCACCATTGTGTGAACAACTTGCTTTATGAGTTGCCATTCGTGAGCTTTTTTGTATCGTATGATGAGTTAAAATTCGCAGTACGAGCGACCGTCATATACATCATACACGTCATACAAGCCAGTGTAGCAGTTTAAAGTGAGAGCCAGGATAAAGTGAGATGTGGTAGGTGTGCATGCGTGGCATCACTTGGATGCAGCAGTTGGGGAAGGCAAGACAGCCACCTCCACTCAGCCAGTTCATTACGCGCTACCAGTCTCCCGTCTCTCTCTCTCTCTCTCTCTCTCTCTCTCTCTCTCTCTCTCTCTCTCTCTCTCTCTCTCTCTCTCTCTCTCTCTCTCTCTCTCTCTCTCTCTCTCTCTCCTTTCTCTTTATTTACGTATAGGAATTGTATATAAATACGAATGTTAACTATACCCTTTTTATACCTATACCTTTATTTTTTTGACAGTGTATGGAACAAGGAAAATATACGTAACAGTATCCTTATTATGGAAAGGAGGTAGAGAAGGGAAGGAAGAGAAAGAAGAGAGAGAGAGAGAGAAAGATACGGGAGACTGAAAGCGCATAACGGAGTGGGGGTGGCTGTCTTGCCTCTGCCGACTGCTGCCTCCAAGTGATTCCGTGCATGTGCACCTACCACGTTTCACTTTAATCTGCACTTTTTCTGTTTAAAAACCCTGTAGAAAAAGGCATTTTGGGTGCTGGAACGGATTAATTATTTTTCCATTTATTTCATTGTGAAAAATTGCTTTTAGTCCAGTCAAAATGTGACCTGAACCCCCCTCACCCCAAACAAATTTCAAGAAATTGTTTCATTGCATTATTTTGTTGTTTCAAGTGTAAATAACAAAATTCCAAAAGTTCACCAAAATTGCATCATCAGAAAAGTTTTGTATATGACATCATGCTTGATGGCCGCTTCTGCCACTACAAACACCTAATATTCCAGTTAGGAAGCCATTTAGCTCTTCCGTATTTTGATAAGTCTTAATTTTGGTGAACAAACGACTTTAGAAAAGTCTAAAAACTATACAACCATTATTCTGGACTCTCAAAAAGATTATAGGTGCAGTCATAATGTCATGACATCATCCTGCTTCCTGGGAACCATCTATGGCGGGAATGTAGTACAGCACATCTTGTCAGGAAGGGCAGTTCAACGTGCTCTCCTTGGCCGTGGTCATTTGCTCCTAGATCAATGTCTCACACAACAGGTTATAGACAACATTATTTGTGGTAACAAAACTGCAAAACTTGTGAATGAAATTGAGGAGCTGTATTTGCAAATACCGACAGGGGACACAACCCTGGATTCGCTCATCTCATCTGCCTGTCTCACTAGTATTGAGCAAGTCTTGTCTACCAAGAGAAATTAATTCTCAACTCATTCTAAAACAAGCAAACTCTGGCCCAGTTACCAACAGATGCGTTGTCAGGGAGCTTATCAAGGTTAATCGCACAGGATCCTGGCTTATGCACCTGCACGCCATTGCTGACTCTTTGCCCATATTTGCCGCAGCTGGACATGCAAACTATCTAAAATTGGCCTACCTTCATTAGATAAAGATGATAAGAGGTAAATAAACCATGGCCTACTATAATCGGAGGTAAATAAAAAAAACTGTAAACACAACAAAGCAGCACTCCTGCTACGACGCGCTGTCTTCTGTTTTCCTCTCCCCTTAACCTAACCATAACCTAACATAACTTCCAAGATTCTTTGTGAGGTAAATAATGATGAGCACCGCCTAAAACCTCTACATATGTGTTGAGTACACAATGTATAGTATGTACAACTTCATATTTATTCTCTCTCTCTCTCTCTCTCTCTCTCTCTCTCTCTCTCTCTCTCTCTCTCTCTCTCTCTCTCCCTCTCCCTCTCCCTCTCCCTCTCTCCCTCTCTCTCTCTCTCCCTCCCTCCCTCCACCCCACCTGTGACGTCAGCACTACGTCATCTCTGGATGCGTTCAATACGATTACACTCGTTCTGTATAAGAACTCCTCGGATTTGCTTCACTTATTTCCGCCACCCCGTTCTATATGGTCACGATCATTCTGTACAATAATTTTTATTTAATATTTTTGGTCGCTCGTTCTATAAGAAAATCATTCTATCTGAACACGTTCTATATGGGACCAGGGTGTATTATTATTATTATTATTTCATTCACAACAACAGAATATACTATTGTCAATATAAAATGGAACAATGACTATGTTAGTCCTGTGTAGTTCATTTACATTATGTTTGGTTGCAAAGATTGGGTGTACTGCCAGAATTGGATTCATTACAGTTCTTCTTGATGAGATTGAGTTTAACACATTAAATTTACATTAAATATACAAACATTTCAATACTTTTAACTTTTCTTATAGTCAATAAATCAATTATAATCAGTTAATTGCTGTTATTTTCCAATTAGTAATACTAATCAACCCAGAGTGATCAGGAATAGGAGAGACACGACCCGGGACGAACGGGAATAAGAGCGAAACGACCCTGGGTGAACGGGAATAGGCACGAAACGACTCAAGTGCGAACAGGATTTGTGGCGAAATGACCCGGAACCGCTCCTAAAACAGAACATAATGTCTTAGATGGAAGTTCCCTTCTTCATCAGCTGAAGTGGTCTGATGGAAGGACCTACACCTCCATTGCCGACGACTATGCATCATTCACTGTGAAACACTACAGCAAGGCTATGGTAGTGTTCGATGGTTACAGTGATGGTCCAAGTACGAAGGACAATACACATCAATGACGGGGACAAAACTGTGACGGTCATAAGGTGAATATCACTGAAACAACAAAATTCATTCAAAAGATGGAGGATATCCTTTCCAATAACGAGAACAAACAGACACTGATCTATCTGATTACCGATCGCATGAAAATCAGAGAATTTCATGTGATACATGTTGAGGGAGATGCTGACTTGGACATTGTGAGGACATCAGTATCAATGTCATCTGAAAAAACTACCACGCTCATTAAATTGGCGAGGACACATATTTGTTAGTGCTACTGCTTCATTACGCATCTCCGAGCGATGGTACAAAGCTCTACTTCCACTCAGATAAAGGGAATCCTACTGTAGTGTATGACATAAAGGTCATAAAGCAGGCTCTAGGTAGTGCGATCTGTCAAAGTCTGCTGTTTGTGCATGCGTTCACAGGATGCAACACCACTTCCAGGATATTTGGAATTGGAAAGCAGTCTGCTCTGCAAAAGCTGATAAAAGGTGATCTAGTCTTGCAAAGTTGTGCAAAGGTCTTTAGAACACCTGGACAAGACATGGATGTGATTGTAGACTCAGGGTGTGCACTCATGGCTTAGCCAGCAAAGAGGCAAAGTTTACCAAGCAAAGCTCAGTAAACTTTGTGGATGGTGCCTTACTGGTTACAGGACTGAAGGGAAATACACACGGATTGAACTGCCCGTGATTATAACACCACCTAACATTATAGTAACACTTGTCTTGGCACATAAGTACGTTGCACCTTTCATCCAGCCACTGTTTGTAGTCACTGATCACCGCCAGCATGTCCTGCCCATCTCCTAATTTAGCTTAGTCATCTCGCTCATAAAGCTCATAAAGGGAACGAGAAGGCAGATGAGCTAGCTAAGACTGGCGCCTCACGTCAAGTCACTACCTGCCCCGTCCCTCACAGAGACCTGTTTCCCACAATTCGAGCTGCTATTGTTGTAGTTTGGCAAGAGAGATGGAATGCCAATAGAGCTACCTCCAAGATGGGTGCAATTACCGCAAGAGCTGTGAGCCCCTGGTCTTATGCGCACGTCCAAGGCCGCTGCCGTGAGACAGCATTGGCCCGTCTACGGACGGGCCATACCCGCCTCACCCACGGTTTCCTCATGTCCCGGGGAGTTGAGCCATATTGTGATGATTGCTTAGTTCCCCTGACTGTGCGGCACTTGCTGGTCGAGTGCCCCAGTCTGAGGGAATTGCGAGAGCAGTACCTCGCCCAGTGTCGGGGCAGAGATGGGAGTTTCTCTCTCTCTCTGGTGCTGGGGGAGGAGGCACTCTCCCCGGGACATGAAGTGTTAAAATTCCTACAGGAAAGTGACTTTCTCCACCTCCTGTAAATTTATTTTTCCTTTTATGTAGTATTTAAGTAGCTTTTTAATTTTTAGTGTTTTTAGTACGGTGCCATATGACCTCGATGTTGCGGCACCATGATCTATTGTCACCAATCAATCAATCAATCTCGCTCATGTGTCAGCTGAAGTCTGTCTACCTACTATCATACGGCGTCGGCTCTGCCTATGCTTTCTGTTTGACCCATGGCCTGCCGTTGTTCCTTCTGCCTTGGGAAAACAGCTTCTCCTATCCTTATATAGCACCCACCAAAAACTGGCGGCTACAAGATTGCATATCTGCTTTTCTACCAAAGTCTGGCGTCTCTTGCTCGCACCTCAGGAATACATCATGTTAACAGCTGTTGACAAAGGCAGTGCAGGGGACTACACCTTCGTGCGTAACATTATAATCAAAGATTACAATTAAATAATGCAATTGTCTCATTTCATTGTTTGTTTTTTTAACAAAACCATAAAGTTTAGATGAGAAATATGACTAAAGACCAACTTTTCTAGTACCCTAGGAATGTAAGCTTTACATAAGTAAAGGTTATGTTTCTACGTTACTAGAAAAGATAATGTTTGGTCATATTTCTCATTCAAACTTTATGGTTTTGTTAAAAAAACAACAACTGTGAAATGAAACAAAGGCATTATTTAATTGTAAGCTTAGATTATAATATTATGCAGTTCCCTGCACTGTCTCTGTTAACAGCTGTTAGCATGACATACCATATTTAACAGCTTGTAAGACATACTTTTTTTCCTAAAAGATACCCTGATAAATACAAGATGAAAGTTGTAGATGGTTAGCCTAGGTAGCTATTCAATTTAGCCTCTTATATGATGTAACCTTAGTACTCACCTATTACAAGTAAAGTATTTTGAATACCATGACACATTCAATTCACCAGTATTGTTAACATATTGTGGGGAAAAAAAATGTATATGAGCGTATTTACTCATGTCAGCCTGTATCGTCTGTTACGTCAAAGCATGAAAGGCTTACCACCAGGCTGTCACATGTATCACAAGCTCTTTTCAATCTTGAAAATTATCACCCCTGGCAAATTCATCAAAATGCTAGCAGTGATACAGTGACTTTAAACAGTGGCTGGGTGAAATGGACAGTGTGCTTATGTGCCAGTCCAGTCTGCTGGTGTCAGATTGGTTGGGGGGGGGGTGAGTTGTAGGGGACTGATTACAATGGGTGTTCAGTTGTACAGAAACAATGGTCTTCAACAAATTGAAAAATATTGATTTGTGCAAAGTATACTATTTCATGTGATGCCCAGAACACTTCCGATGTTCTTAGACCCAATAACGCACATTAGAAAAAAAATTGACTGAAGCTAGAAATATGTAAAAGGTTTGTCAAAGATATTGTCCTGAGCACTTCTTTGCTAGGAACATATTCCCTCTTTGTTGGAACTATTTAGATGCTGTGTGAAGACCTTCTGTCAATAATAATGTTGTTTCATACACAAACACCCTCTTCTGCCATGGAAGGGGGAAGGGGTTGTGTAATAATTTGGTCATTGGTTTTGATGTGTCTTGGCACTACAGTACATATATACAGGTGATTACTGAAACTCACTTAATTTGTCTTGTGCCTCTATTTATGTATATTTAATGTAGTATGTACATTTATATATATTTAATGTAGTATGTATATTTATATATATTTAATGTAGTATATATATATATATATATATATATATATATATATATATATATATATATATATATATTTAATGTAGTATGTATATTTATATATATTTAATGTAGTATGGTGGTGTATTAGAGGGAATTTATAATTCCCCTAATACTCCCCATACAGGTCTGGAACATATCCCTATTTATCCCATTAAAATAATACTTTGGTATACGATCAATCAATTTAGGATTGGGTTTTCAGGAAATCGTGGGAATGTATATAGTTTTTCAAAATTCTTAAGGATTTAAAAATTTGGTGCAAATAAGAGGTTTCAAATTGATGTCTTTCATGAACGAGGAGTAATGGAATATAACCAAGATGTAGATAGATTCATTAACACTGCACTAGATTCTTCTAAAGCTACTAATGATATTTTCCATTGCGCAGTGTGACTCAATAGTTTGGACCCTAGGTCTCTGTGGTCTGGGTTCATATGTAAAAATCTATGTAGATATTATACCTTACTTACATTCAATCATATTGCAACTCTGGAACTCTCTTCCTTTATCTGTTTTTCTACCTGCCTATGACTTGAACTCTTTTAAAAAAGGAGTGTCAAAACACCTCTAATGCTAAAATGGACCTCCACCCCCTGACTCTATTTCTCCTACTGTCTTCTATACAGGGTCTTGGCGACAAGCGGGATTTTTTTTTACGTATTTATGTTTGTCCTTGGCCAGTGCCCTTTTAATGTTAGAAAAAAAAGTAAATAAATAAATATCATAGTATCTGAAGTGATCAAAACTTCCATTTCATCTTTTTCTCAATTTTGACACTCGCTCAACCATTTCCTCTGCTGACATTTTACCTTACCACACAGGTAGGAGTGACTACAGATTGGGTCCTGATGGAGGTGCAGTAGAGACAACTCCTACAAGAGAGGCCCAAAGGATGTGAGGATAAGCAACTTGTTTATTTCATCTTGTCCTAAGATGATCTCCAGCAATATTATCAAGAAAAGACCAGGAAGAACTCGGCAAACCCATGTTTGTTATAGGTCAGAGTAATGATAAAATGTTGCTTATTAATTGTATGAGAAGTCAAAGGACATGTTTTGAAATTATCTTATAAGAGTGGTCAAGAAAGTGTAAGTGCAGTTTGAGGTGGTAATCTTAATAGGTGCTGTAGCCATGGGTTATGAGAGCACACATGGGAGGTAGGGTTGCAGCACCATCAATGTTGGGGTGAGAATATTACAGTTTGCTGAGCTTGTTCTGTGGCAAGGAATTTTTTTCTAATTATTTATTTATTTATTTTATTTATTTATCTTTCTTTCTTTCTTTCTTTCTTTAACTTGTGGCGCTGGTAGGCTTAGTAGAGGCTTTAGATGGTCGGCCTCTGACCGTTAGTAGCGCAGATTCAATTTTTTAAGTGGCGCCTTGTTATTTGTTGAGAGGCTCATGCTGCCTGCGGAAGCTCCTTGTGCATACAACTTTGCAGTCCTGTCGGGGATAGTGTTATGGCAGTATGTGGGTGATCTTTGGCCACTCTGCGGTTTTACTAAAGAAAAGTGGCCAGCCCGTGCCAGATTCAAACTTGGGACCCTGAGCTCATATGCCCAACCACTAGGCCACTGCTTCCCCATGCTCTGTCCCTTTTTGTCTCCTTTTATGATTTGCAGGGAATACAGTGGTAGTATTCTTGCAGCTCCCACCAAAGGACTAATGTATCTTAATACTACCTATACTATTTATATACTAATTATAATGTGTTTCAAGTTGACATTGATTGATAATTTCTTCCAGAAGTGCATATGCTTATTTCATATGAAATGTATCATTCTCAGAACTTTTTGAGCAATTGAAGTATTTTAATGGGTCTTTGTTTCAGGCTGTATGTGCAATATGAAATATATATCATTACTTCATAACCAATAACCAGCCCTGTGGTGGGGGCTACAAAAATTCTACCACAGAAATCCCTGCGGTTCGTAAAAAGTGACAAAAGGGACTGAGCAATTGGTCTGGGAAGCCCCTCTTTTGTATACTCTCCTACAAGAAGACAAGGCACAACAGGGGAGGGGAAAGTAATGTCTCCTTGAACCATGGCTTGCCTTGAGTTGGCTACCCTCCTTTAGGGGGATAACAGCCTGGTATATACAGGTACCTCTCAATTCACACGAGTGTTGTGCTCTTGGAGCATTTGCATATTTGAAATTTTGTGTGATGTAAACATAAATTTCCCATATAGTATAAATACATGTACAATCTAGTCCTTTGTACATAGACACTATGAATTTTTATAACTAAGACATTGAGTTAAATCAGACATGGCGTTGCGCCTAACAAAACAACTTGTACAATAATAATAAACAAACACTTTTATTTGGATTGCATTGTGTTATTCTAAAGAAACTGGCTTTCTGACATCATATTAAACCATAAACGAGTATTTTAAACTTGTGTAAAACAAATTACCTGTAGATAGATAGACTAAATAACTTATGTATTCTTATATTTGTGCAATGTTGAAAGAAGACATTATCTTATTTTTATCTATATATGTCTATGTACCAGGCTGTTATCACCCTAAAGGGGGTTATCAAGACAAGGCATGCCAGGGGTTCATGGAGACATTATTCTCCCCTCGCCCTTTGTACCTTGTCTTTTAGTGGGAGATTATTAGAGGAGGGACTTTCAAGACCCCTTGCTCATTCCCTTCTGTCACCTTTTACTAAACATCGGGATTACAGTGGTAGAATTCTTGCAGCGCCCACCACAGGGCTATCTATACACCTCGCTTATATTCCCATTAAAAGGGGATAGCCAAGGCAAGGCATTTAATGTTCAGGGAGACTTAATTCTCCCCTCTCCCTCTGCAACCTGTCTTTTTGTAGGAGAGAATACAGAGGAGGGGCTTTCCAGACCCCTCACTCCATTCCATTTGGTTGCCTTTAATGAGTCACAGTTAGGTGGGAGTATTCTTGCAGCTCCAACACAGGGTTATTATTTTTATACGTACCTTTGATAATTATTAGTGGATTTGCTAAGATCAGATTTGAGGTAATATATTTCATTCTCATGGTTTTCAAAGGCAAATTCTAGTTTTACATGGATCTATCTTTGTTATCTGATGGCAGCTTGTTAGCATAGTTATTGCAACTTGTTATGAAGCTGTTTTGCATTCTAGTTTAAGTTGTTCCACACACTATAATCTGTCATTCTTTTACTTCCTCCACATGGCCAAACCAACACAATCTGCCTATTTTCATTACTTCACTGGTGTCAGCCCAAGTATGCTTCTCTACTCCTTGACATCACTTATTTTGGGCCTCATTTTGCAACCATAAATCATCACACTTTTTACAAAGGAAGCTATATTTTTCCCTTTCATGTGCATGTACAGTGTCGGCAAAAAGAGTAATAACTTCCTATAAGAGGACAAAAATGTAACAAAATCATTTATTATATCAATTTTTAAAAGAAAACTATTAATATATAATCATCTCCCGTTCAAAATGAATAAGACCTGAAGATATCCCAGCATGGATCATGCTAGTTCCGTCAAATATGATGTGCCAGGCTATGCCAAAGTGCCATCAGTGCCACCCACCTTCATGGTTCATACCCAGGTTGTCAGGGTTGCAGTTAGCTTGTCTTTATGTAGCTCCAGTAATTCTCAATTGGATTAAGATTCAAGAAGTTCCCTGGCCAGTGAAGAACGGGTTTCCTTTCAGTTTGCAAATGCTCCTTAATCTCTGTAGCATTGTGGCAAGGGCATCATCATGCATGAAAGTGGTAATTTCATGTTTAGCAAAGAAAGGCTTAAGATGTTCCATCAAGATAAATGGTAGAGTGCATGGTTTTGTTCTTCAGAAGGAAAATATTTCTCACCTGGATCTTTCTACCTGCTAAAGAACACTCCACACCATTGAATGCATCTGAATGTTTGACAAACTTCATGCTGTAACATGGTTTGTAGCGACTGGATACAGATGGGCGCTACACCCTGCCTGATGTTACATGAATGCACTTAAAAGTGCTTTCATCATACACCTTTATATATTCTGTACCATTCATTTTCACTCCAAGCTTCATATTTCTTGTCGAATTGGATGAGTTTTTGTTTTGTACTTATTGTTAAAAGGGAGTTTGTCACTGCACAGCAAGAGAGCAGGTTAGAAGCCTTCTGGAGCCTGTGAAGAACAGTATGGTGTGACACATTATTAAGGGCTTGAAGGTGTGCTTTTTTAAGTTCTCTTGATGTTGTGCAGGAATTTTATAACATTTCTCTCTTCAGAATCTTGTCAGTTTTCACTATAGTCTTTCTGGGTCTTTTAAAGCAAGGATTTGGTGCAAGAACAGTGGTAACAGAAAGGTGGCATGCAGCAGCAAGGTTGAGACAGACTTTTACCTTGTGGCAGCCCTTCTTACAACGAATCTCTTTGACAAAGACATTTTCCTCCTGCCTGTTCCTTCTCTGAGGTCGTAATGTAAATGAAGAAGGTTCAGCATTTTGAAAGGGAGTAAAAGTTTCCATAATTAGTAATGCATGCAACATGAGCAAGCTGCATATAACATCATTTAATGTGAACCAATAGGGGACAAAGAGTGATTGAAGGAGATTGAATAATCCCCCCTTAGCCAGACCATATAGCTCTGCTAGGGTTAACGAGAGCACTACCTCGCTCACCAAGAAGCTGCCATTGTGCCAAGTGGTCACAACTTAAATTTATTTAATGCTGCTACTTTCTTTACAGTGTTCAGTTTATAAAAATGAAGTTGATTTTGTCCTTAGTTTCACCATTCGGGCTTTTACATGTCCACTTCTTGCTTACCTTAAGATCAAAGAATGTGTTTATTATCTCTAAATTATTCCTCTGCAAACCCTACGAGCATGTCACCATCATTTTGAGTATCTGTTTCAAAGTTTCCTATTGCTGTCATTCCTAAACTTTTTCCCGAGCTTTGCACTGAGAAAATACCAAGTTATGTTCAATTCCATAGCAGCTTCAACATCTTCACAAAATCTTTCCACCTCCACGTCGTTGTACGTTGATGGTGGTGAATAAACTTGTATGATTTTCCTTTTATATTTCTTTAATATGATTATTAAGCCTGCAACAAACTCACTTACACTAGAAAATTTTAATATTTTCTGCTAGTTCTTTGTTCACTAAAAGCCTACTCTGTGTTCTTTTTTGTCTTTTGTGACCATTCTTCAGTTCTATGAATTCTTAACCTGTTCTTCGAACCTCACTTAGGCCTATGATATCTCATATGACATGTTTTAGTTCTTTGAATAACATTTAAAGACTACCTTCACTAGCTAATGTCCTAACATTATCATTATAAGTGCCAAGGTCAAAGTTCCAAAGGCTGGGTCTGAACACAGAGATTCTTAGCACCCCTTCCTCTAAAGCAGGTCTGACCCCCGCCGTGGCCAGTTGCTCCATCGCTGCTGGGAACCACGATATAGATGTAGTGGTCATAATGTTGGGGCTAAGCCAATACCACGGCTTCTTGGTGGGGGAACACTTACTCAGTATAACATTCTAACGTATCCTAACCTCCCTCATTCCATTCTAGGCTCAGGAGCGATGGCTGCAGCGTGTAATTAAACAAGTCTAAACAAGCATGAGTATAGAAGATTTTTTGTTAAGAAAAATGTTATCTATCATTTGTGGAGATAACTAGAATAGTAAGTTGTGGGACACCCCATATATATTGCTTTGATTTCCATTTGATTTGAGGGGGGAAAAAAATTTTGATTCACCCAATGCCAGTGGTTCTCTTTATTAACAATATATACATAAATATCACAATGCCAGATCATTAGGATAAACACTACACCAGATAAGTTACAGTAACACATTCTTAGTAGTATATTAACTCCTGCAAAACGTGATATATGGACAATCCTTAATTGCTTAAACTAGTAATGGCGGAAAACAAATTGTCTAATAACAAATATTCTAGAAACTGTAAAAGTTTTCTTGACACATTATTGATTGTATCATTATTATTATTATTATTATTATTATTATTATTACAGAATGGAAGAGGAAGAAACAAATATGATTTTGAAAGGCAGTCTTCTGGATCAGCCTGTTATCTGATGAGGACAGTTTACTAAGCAATACTGTGATCCATAACTTGTCAGTGACACTCCATTTTCAGGATCCTTTTCCCTAAAAGGTAAACAGTATATAACTATTTAGTAGTATTATGTGAAAGGGACAAGCAAGACCTTTTCAAATAATATATCTATTTATGTATCTATATACCTAGCTTATATCCCCATTAAAAGTGGGTAGCCAAAGACAAGGCATTTAGGGTTCAGGGAGACTTTACTTTGCCAAAATAAAGTATCCCTGAACCCTAAATGTTGTCTTGGCTACCCTCTTTTAATGGCGATATAAGCTAGATAGATAGATAGATAAATAGAATATTTGAAAGGGTCTTGCTTGTGGTGATACTTTCAATAGACCTAACAATCTCTCTCTCTCTCTCTCTCTCTCTCTCTCTCTCTCTCATGGTGCATGTATATATGTAAGTGATACATTGAAATCTAGCCTAATAACACTAGATATCACTAGACCATCTAGCATTGAGGATATTTGGATCACTGTACAATGCTGCAAACTGCCTGCCATTATTATAGGTTGTATGTACCGGCATCCAAAAGCTTTAACAGTATCTTTTAATTATATAGAGGACGTTTTTAGACTTCTAAGTGTCAAAAAGAAGTCCCTTTTTATTCTTGGAGATTTTAACGACAATTTACTTCTAAACGACAACACATTAGGCAAACTTATAAAGAATAACAGACACCCAAATTATAGACAAACCTACCAGAATTACTCCCACATCAGCAACCCTCCTTGACCTGGTTATAACTAATAACCCTAGCATAGTTCTATCTCATGATGTTCCACAAGTTATCGCCAACCATGATCTCATAAATGTAAAAGTAGACATAAGTAAACCCAAACGTTGGCCTATTATTAGAACATTTTGTCACCTTGGTAGCTATAGTCAAGAAAAATTCTCTTCACAACTGGTGCAGAACTCACCTGATATTCACCAAATTCTTTTAACTGACAATGTAAATGAACAAGTAAGAAATTTTAATGAGGTTTTTATCAAAAGTCTAGACGAATGTGCTCCAACAGTAACTAAAGTAATCCGAATACCATTTGCACCATGAATGAGTGATGACATACGTCATGCTATGCAGGTCAGAAACAATGCTCAGAATAAATTCTTAAGAGACCGTCTGAATATAACATTACAGGAAAAATGCAAAAAACTGAAGAAATTGGTCACTTCCCTCACCATGAATGCTAAATCCACATACTAGAAGAAACAATTTCATGACAGTAGAGGCAATACTGCCGCAACATGGAAACTTATTTGGGAAATTGCGCCTAACTAAAATTGTAAAGCTAACAAACATTCCTTTGATGAAATTATTGATAAAGTAGAAGAATTTAATATATATTTTGCAAACGTAGGAAAAACTACTTATGAAAAAACCCAGTATATTCTTCAAGGTGAAAATATATCCACACCTCACGATATAATTATTGTTCCTATGGATGCTGATAATTTTAGACTTGAGCCTGTTGATGTAAACACTGTGATATTGATTATAAAAAGTCTGAATGACACTAATTCTGTTGGCTCTGATGATATTGCTTTAAAATTTGTTATGGATGTATTGTACATATTTGCTTTATATTTAACTTGCATAATCAACACAACCATAGTGACTGGTGTATTCCCTGACGTCTGGAAGCATGCAGTAGTTGTTCCAATACTAAACAACGGAGTTGATGATAACGTAAGCAATTACCAACCAATTAATTCCTTTCTATAGTATAAAAAATATTAGAAAAAATAATTGCAAAACAACTAGCAATATCTAGAAGGAAAGCTTTTTATCAAATAGCCAGGCATGGTTTCAGGCCTCGGTTGTCCACTGAGACTGCTCTCACTGTCATTACAGACAACATGGATCACAGAAAAATATCTTTGCTTACTCTGTGTGATCTATCAAAATCTTTTGACAGTGTAAAGAACAACATTCTCTTAGGCAGTAGACACCTGTTGCCCATTGGAATACTCCAGGAGAGGTACTTACGGGAATGTAGGCGGTGCTGCAGACTGAGTGATTCCCCGTGTCCTCTCTTCCCAGTTCCCTTGGTGTCTTATTTACACAAGAGAGCAGCTGCAGCCTGTCCTCTAAAGACAGCTTTTACTACTACCTACATAACATTACTACACCTAACACTTTTACACTCTCTTCTAAACACCCAGCCTCAGAATCCCCATCTGGGGAGGGGATCACAAATGTCCCCAGGTTGGACTGCCCCTCTGCTGACGACCTTAGGTGTCTTGACACTTCCTCTAATGCTATTACTCTCGATTTTTGCAACATTCGTGGCCTTAGATCTAATTTCCAATCTGTGGAACACCATCTCTCCTCCACTAAACCTCATCTTCTCTTCCTAACTGAAACATAGTTGTCTATGACTACTGACAGCAGCCCCTTCTCTGTTTCCTCCTACTTCCTCTATCCTCATTTTCAATCCAAATCTGGCTGTTGCGCATATGTACATAACCACATTACTTGCTCTTGTGCCCACAATCTTGAATCTTCAGAATTTTCAACCATCTGGCTAAGACTTCAATGTCACTCTCTAACTAAATTCATCTGTGCTGTATATCTCTCACCTAATTCCTCTGACTATGTAAAATTCTTTGACTATTTGACTTCCAAAGTGGAGTACATCCTATCTCATTTTCCTTATGCTGAAATCTCCATTTTAGGGGATTTCAATGTTCACCACCAGCTTTGGCTTTCATCTTCTTTCATTGACCAACCTGGTGAACAAACTTTCAACTTTGCTATCCTTCATGATCTAGAGCAGCTGGTGCAGTTCCCTACCCGTATCCCTGACCGCCTTGGAGACACGCCCAACATTCTTGATCTTTTCCTAACTTCCATCCTTTCAGCTTACTCTTTTAAACTTTTCTCTCCGTTGGGCTCCTCCAATCACAATCTTATTTCCATTACCTGTTCTATCACTCCAGTGCAGCCTCAGGACTCACCTAAGCAGAGGTGCTTCTGGCATTTCAACTCTGCTTAGTGGGAGGACCTAAGGCAGTACTATTCTGATTTTCCTTGGGATGATTATTGCTTCCATGTCGGATCCTTCTCTTTGTACTGAGCGCATAACAGAGGTGATTATCTCTGGCATGGATTTATACATTCCTCATACTTTCTCTAATATTAAAGCTAAAAAGCCCTGGTTTAACTCTGCTTGTTCTCGTACTGTCAAAGATAGAGAGGCGGCTCACAAACGGTACCGTAGCCATCCATCTGCTGAAACTCTTGCCCTGTATATTTCTGCCCATAATCATGCCAAATCTATTCTCCAACTTACTAAAAACTCTTTCATCAATAGAAAATGTCAAAATCTTTCCAATTCTAACTCTTCTCGTGATTTCTGGCATCTAGCTAATAGTATCTCCAACAATTTTACTTCTTCATCTTTCCCTCCTTTACTTCAACCAGATGGCCCCACAGCTGTCTCTTCTTTCTCTAAAGCTGAACTCTTTGCTCAAACCTTTGTTACCAACTCTACTTTGGATGATACTGGGCATATTCCTCCTACTCCTCCACCCTCTGACTACTTCATCCCTAAAATTTAAATTCTTTATTATGATGTTTTCCATGCCCTCTCTGGCCTTGATTCTCGGAAGGCTTATGGTCTGGATGGAGTCCCTCCTATTGTTCTCAAAAACTGTGGTTCTGAACTCGCTCACTGTCTGGTCAAACTCTTTCGTCTGTGTCTCTCTACTTCTACCTATCCTTCTTGCTGGAAGTTTGCTCACATTCAACCTGTCCCTAAAAAGGGTGACCGCTCCAATCCTTCTAACTACTGCCCTATTGCTTTGATTTCCTGCCTTTCTAAAGCCTTTGAGTATTTCCTTAACAAGAAGATAATGAGGCATCTATCAGCTAACAACCTTCTCTCTGATAGCCAGTATGGTAGTATGGTTTCCGTAAAGGCCGATCAACTGGTGATCTTGCTTTCCTAACTGAATCTTGGTCATCCTCTTTTAGGGACTTCGGTGAACCTTTGCTGTCGGCTTTGACATATCGAAAGCCTTCGATAGAGTCTGGCATAAATCTTTAATTTCTAAACTACCCTCCTACGGATTCTATCCTTCTCTCTGTACCTTCATCTCCAGTTTCCTTTCTGATCGTTCTATTGCTGCTGTAGTAGACGGTCACTGTTCTTCCCCTAAAACTATCAACAATGGTGTTCCTCAGGGTTCTGTCCTATCACCCACTCGCTTTCTATTATTCATCAATGATCTCCTAAATCTAACTCAATGCCCTATCCACTCCTATGCTGATGCCATCACCTTGCATTTTTCAACATCTTACAACAGACGCCTAAGCCAACAACAATTAAATGATTCAAGGCGAGATGCTTTAGGACGCTTAACTTCTGATCTTTCACTAGTTTCTGATTGGGGCAGAGCAAACCTGGTTCTGTTCAATGCCTCAAAAACTCAATTCCTACAACTATCTACTCGACATAACCTTCCAGATAACTATCCCCTCTTCTTCAATGACACTCAACTTCCCCTCTCCTCCACATTAAACACACTCGGTCTATCCTTTACTAAAAATCTAAACTAGCAATTTCATATTTCTACTCTTGCTAAATCAGCTTCCAAGAAGGTAGGTGTCCTAGGGCGTCTGCATCTATTTTTCTCTCCCTCTCAGCTGCTTGCTCTGTACAGGGGCCTTATCTGCCCATGTATGGAGTATGGCTTTCATGTCTGGGGAGGGTTCAACTCACACAGCTTTATTAAACAGGGTGGAGTCTAAAGCTTTTCGTCTCATCAACTCTCCTCTAACTTGATTCTTGATTCTTTAAGTCACCGACGCAATGTTGCATCTTTATCTATCTTCTACTGCTATTTTCATGCTGACTGCTCTTCTGAATTTGCTAACTGCATGCCTCCCCCCCTCCCACGGCCTCGCTGCACAAGACTTTCTACTTCTTCTCATCCCTATTCTATCCATCTTCCTAACGCAAGAGTTAACCAGTATCTTCAGTCATTCATCCCTTACACTTGTAAACTCTGGAACTCTCTTCCTTTGTCTGTTTTTTCACCTGCCTATGACTTAAACTCTTTCAAAAGAGGAATGTCAAGACACCTCTAATGTTAAACTGGAACTCCACCCCATGCTTTTATTCCTCCTACTGTGCTCTTTACAGGGTCTGGCGACAAGTGGGATTTTTTTTTAACATATTTTTGTTTTCCCTTGGCCAGTGCCCTTTTTAATATAAAAAAAAGAAAAAAAAGCAAATGTCTCAAACTCTAATTGTTTCCTTCTGGTTTGACAGTTACCTCAGGAACATAATCCAATCTGTTTGAACAAAAGACACATTTTCAAACAAACAAAACATTAATTATGGTGTCCCACATGGATCAATTTTGGGTTCAATTTTATTTAACATCTTCGTCAATGACCTTGCTGAAAATGCTAAGGATTGCTTATGAATCCAATATGTAGATGACACTCAATTCCTTTAAAATATATAAACAAAATATTTTAATTAGCAATGGTCTAATGCTGAACTCCAACAAAACCCAATGTATTTTTATCGTATTTTAGCTCTTGTCACATGTCTCGCCAAATACCATTATTAAAGTAAATGGAGACACTATCACCCCAAGTCATCATGTAAAAAACTTGGTGTTCTCATGGACATATTTATGCTTTTCGACAAACATATTGATGCAATAAGCAAAATATTTATCGGTACCTTAATGTTCATAAGCCGTATAAGTACCAACCTTAATAAACCCTCCCGCATAATTGCTGTGGAGTCATTAGTCCTCAGCATAATAAACTATTGTATTCAGATTTTGGGAACCACTAACATAACAAAATTGAACAAAGTACAAAAATTACAAAACTTTGCAGCCAAGGTGCCATAGGTGGTGCCAAAAACTTTGACCATGTAACTCCAATAATACAACAACTAAGGTGGATGAAAATAAAATAAAAGCATAAATTTGACACATGTACCACTTTTTTTAAATACTTAATGGTTTTTATCCAGTATGGTTTAAGACATTTTTTACCATTCATTATGTAACAAATAGTTCAACCAAACAGAATTATTTGTATGTATCTAAGACGAAAACAGATGCTGGGGCTAGAAGTATGGATGTATTAGGACCTAAAATGTGGAACAACCTTCCCCCTGATATTATTAAGTCTGCTTCTTTACCTAGTTTTAAATGTAAACTTTAAAGACTTCCTTTGATATTAGACATTAACGACATGATTTATTATTTTGAAATATTTTATTTTTATTATTTTGAAATATTTTATTTTATTCTTTAACAACTTTTAGCAATATATCATTTCAAACTGCGAGCGAAGCGAGAAGTTTGGAAATTACAAAACGACCCCATCCAAAATTTGTCTGTGTGTCTGTATGTGTGTCTGTCTGTCTGTCCGTCTGTCTTCTATCTCCTAGACCACTGGAGGGATCGGAATGAAATTTTCAGGGGTCGTAGGCATCACCCCTTAGAATCTTATGGGTGATGCCTGCTTAGATGGTTATTATATATTAAAAACATAGTTATTATGTAAATTTTAAAGTTATTTGTGAAAAACTTTCATCTCGCTTAATACTGGTCGCTCATATTCATACTTACCTTTCACAGGAGACACCTTCTCCTACCTCCAACCTCCCTTTTTACCTCCCTTTCTACCTCCTTATTATCTTTGTATGTCTAAGCATAAGTTTACAATAAACCTATTAAAAAAAAAAAAAATCCTTTTCTACCTCCTACCTCCCTTTCTACCTCTTACCTCTCTTTCTACCTCCTACCTTCGTTTCTACCTCCTACCACCTACACGAGGCAGCTGATTGTTTCCCAACCTTGGAATAATCAAATATTTAGCCATCCCACCTGTCATCCCTATCCATGCGTCTTTTAAAGCTACCTATTGACTCAGCTTTAAAAGACGGTTGGATGAGAGTATGGATAGGGATGGCTAAATATTGGATTATTCCAAGGGTGGGGGACAAGGAGCTGCCTCGTGTAGGTCATCAACTGGCCTCTTGCAGTCTCCTCAATTCTTATGTTCTTATAAATTAATCATTTTATTTCCACTAAAATAGTGGTTATTCTTTGTTTATTTACACACGCTCTTCATCATATATGTAAATGATTTAGAAGGCAATCTTTTGTCAAAAGTAGCAAAATTTGCAGACGATACAAAACTTGGGGGTAAAGTAATATGCACTGAAGACTGTGATAGAATTCAGGATGATTTAAACAAACTAATCGATTGGAGTGAGAAATGGTTAATGTCCTTTAATACAGACAAATGTAAGGTTATGCATATTGTCAATAAAAATCCAAATTTTAAATACAAAATGTGTGATCAGGAGCTCGATAAAGTCAAACAAGAAAAGGATCTTGGTATAATCATTAACTGTAATCTAAAAGTGAGTGATCAGTCCATAGTTGCCAGTAAGAAAGCAAATATGATGTTAGGGCTAATTTCAAGAAATTTTGATCACGAAGCACCAGAAGTAATGAAAAAACTCTATACGGCATTTGTAAGGCCACACTTTGAATATGCGATACAATTCTGGTCACCAAACTACATTAAAGACCAAAACTTGCTGGAAAGAGTACAGAGATGAGCGATAAAACTTATTCTTACATTGCGTAATTTATCATATGAGGAACGATTAAAACAGCTAGACATGTTCACTCTCCATAAGCGAAGAATTAGGGGAGATATGATTGAAGTCTTTAAAATATTAAATAAATTCGACAAAATCAATCCAGAAGTACTTTTTGAAATGAATAACGTGTCACTAACGAGAGGTAACGGTATGAAATTAAAAGTACAAAAATTTAACACAATTGCTCATAAGTCATACTTCAATGTTAGAGTTGTTGACCATTGGAATAGACTCCCAGCATCAGTAGTTAGTTCTAAAACTATAGACATTTTCAAATCCAGATTAGACAAACATTTCTGAGAAACAGGTTTACTTTAAAAAAGGTTGTTAAAGGATTCATGGTATAAAGTAACTCAGACTGGTGGGTGGCTGCAACTGTTGGTTTCGGGGTACTGGTGCATCCATCCGTGATCCGACGTAAACGAGAATCAAATCTCTACCTGGACAACAGTTGCAGCATAAGTCCTTCGGGTCTGTGTCTACTTCACTGGTTCCCATTTGATATGAGCATAAAATTTAGAGTAAACAATGCGAGCATCTATGAAACTTGTATCCTTGTGTCCCTATATCTCAGATTAGAAGTGTAATGGCAGTAATTTCATTCAATATAAATAATATTCCCCATCCAGGATGTACCATCACTAGTGGTAGTGTAGTCTAGTATAGTATAGTATAGTATAGTAGTCTAGTCTAGTATAGTATCCTCCTCTATTTTCATTCTTTACTATAAAATGTCCATGGCCATATTTTCTACAAGGTCATGGTGTTCCCTTCTATCTGTTTTTCCTGCCAGCATGTTACCGGAGGGAGAGGTGGGTGGGAGAGAGCCTTGTTCTGTTCTATCCTGTTTTCAAACTCTTAGTGCCCTTGTAGTAGTATGTAGTGCAGCAGATACCCCAGTTATAGACCAGTATGTCTTCTGGTGTCTGTTCTTCTCATGTATTCTCTCTCTCTCTCTCTCTCTTTCTCTCTCTCTCTCAGACCCACAAGATGTCCTCCACAGGATGTTTACACCACAGCGTCCTCACAAATATTCTCTCTCTCTCTCTCTCTCTCTCTCTCTCTCTCTCTCTCTCTCTCTCTCTCTCTCTCTCTCTCTCTCTCTCTCTCTCTCTCTCTCTCTCACAGACCTATAGGATGTCTTTCACAGCCCAC
>JAPQNM010000022.1:16376583-16379083 GCA_029783475.1 Metacarcinus magister
ACTACTACTACTACTACTACTACTATTTACTACGTACACTTGACACACATCTGAAGGGCGTGGTTCCTGACTGGATGGATGGATGGTCCTACATAGCGTGGTCCTTCACACACCACCACACGAACACAGCTTCCCCTTTTCACCCCACTTCCCCTCTTTTCCTTCCCCTCGCTGGTCTTCTCTCCCCCCCCCTCCCCCCCCTCCTCCCCCACACCTCCACCCCTCCATTCCGTGTGGAGCTGTAATGTTTGTACAAGAAGCGGAACAAACTTTATTTTTCACCAGAGTTCTTTTTCATCAAATAATGCAAATAATCGCTGGGGGTGACTTGTTTACTGGGGTGACCGGAGTGTGTTACGTGTATGGATGGGTGTATGTGTTCTGTGTGTGTGTGTGTGTGTGTGTGTGTGTGTGTGTGTGTGTGTGTGTGTGTGTGTGTGTGTGTGTGTGTGTGTGTGTGTGTGTGTGTGTGTGTGTGTGTACTGGATGTGGTGATGCTGCAGTGTACGTATGTCTGTAAGTACACACACAGGGACTTACCAACGCAGTGTGTACAGTGAGTCTTGGTGTGTATCTGTGATTAGTGCAGCGCTCCTTACTAAGCGGTATCTTTGACCTTGTGTTTGGCAAGGTCATAGCTAGGTCACTATTTATCTCTGTCTTTATTGTGACCTCATTTCCAATGGCGGTGCGCTTTCCGATGTGAAAATTTTAATAATGTTTGCTTCGTGTTTGTTTTATTTCGTCACTTAGCGTCGTTTTCATGCTGAATATATATATATATTTTTTTTTAGTTAGTGTGTTTTGTAGTGTAAGTATCTCGCGTGTCTGTGTTTATAGTGTGTTCCATTTATAATCGAAGTTTTACTTTCTCTTTACGTTCAACAATTTCATGTTTCACTCTCTTTTGAAATTTTTTTTAACTTTTATTTGTTCTGATTGAGCGAACTGTAGTTAATAGTTGTGGTTATAATGAACTTACGACCATTAAACACAACACATTATCTACTTATCTATTAATTGACCTACCTATCTATTACCTATTTATTTATTACCTATCTATTTTCATATATCTATCTATCTTCCTATCTATCCATCTACCCAACTTGCTATTTATCTACCCACCTACAAGTCTATGCATCTACTGACATGACATATACTGAGATAATAAGGTGGTTCACAAGATACGGAGGCGGACGGGAAAAGTTCAAATATGGCCCCCAATTTCACATGATTTTGGTATCTGGCGCGGAATGTGGTGTGAGGAGGGAGAGATGTGTGTGTGTGTGTGTGTGTGTGTGTGTGTGTGTGTGTGTGTGTGTGTGTGTGTGTGTGTGTGTGTGTGTGTGTGTGTGTGTGTGTGTGTATGTGAAGGGGATGTTGGGGGTGGGGGTGGGGGTTGGGGTCGGGGTGGGGGTAGGGGGGTGGGGGAGGAAATGGGGACTGTGGTGTGTAAGTGTGAAAGCGACAAATAGTTATGTAAATGAAATTCCACATTGATTCTCTACCCTGTAAGAGTGAGGGGAGGGAGTGTAGCGTGAAGAGTTAGAGGGGTGAGGGGTGAGGGGTGGGTGGGGTTGTGTAGGGTTGTAACTGCAGGCAGGGTGAAGAGTGTGGATCAGGGACAGGGAATAGTACTAATTAATATGGAAAATGAGAATGAGTCTGTCTCTGGTTCCGTCTATCTATCAATATGTCTGTCTCTGTCTGTCTGTCTGTCTGTCTGTCTGTCTGTCTATCTATCTATCTTTCCATCTGTCTACCTCTTCATCTATCTGTCTGTATGCCACCTGCCTGCCTACCTGTCTGTTTGCCTGTGTCTGGTTGCCTGCCTGCCTGCCTGCCAGCCTGCCTACCTGCCTGTGTCTTCAGTTTTCAGTCACGAAAATTAAATCATTCCTCGACTCCCTTCACTTATATTTTCCTCTTCTGCTGTTCATCACTCACTCATCCTTCACAATTCCCTCAATCCCTTTCTCCTTTTCCCTTTCCTCTCAGTCCCTCCCCAGCCAGACACCAATATCTCCAGCGAAAGAATACCCCCTCCTTCCTTCCCCCTTCTCGCTCTCCCACCAGAAATGCGCGTGAAATCCCTCCGTTGGTTTAATAGAGGCGAGAATTTGTTGCATGTGGAAAGTCTTTTTTACCAATCTGGGCCAATTTGTGTTCGTCGGAGGCGTCCATTTGAATATGAAAGAGCCGGTCACGTGACTCAGGAGGGGCAGGGCGCGGCCGGAATGGGCGGATGGGGACCAGTTTGCCTTTGAAGGGCGGTCATTAAAACTGCCGTGTCGCCTTTAGCACTTTGAGGCCCCTGAGCACTACTGTTTCGGGTGATGGGTGCTGTGTTGGCTGGCTGGCTGGTGGCGCGTCCTGCTGCTGGGAGGGACAATTTTGTGTTTTAAGTATTGAGTGTAGATTCCCGCCTAATAAGTACTCACATTATCGCGGTTTAAGGTGTTCGTGATTCAAGTGATGGATGTGTTTGACTGCTCTAAAT
>JAPQNM010000022.1:16389083-16391583 GCA_029783475.1 Metacarcinus magister
CCTCCACACCAACTCATTCCACACCACCAGTCGCATCCACTTCCCACAGCTACATATAATATATACCTCTCCACGTAACACACACACACACACACACACACACACACACACACACACACAATAAGTTCACTCCACTAGTACCTTGTCACCTCCATCTTCATTGTTCCCCGACTCGAAACATTGGCTTTTAAATCCCCTTCATCCTCTACCCTTCACTAGTCTTAAGTTATAAAGTTACACCTTACAGTTTTCTTCTGAGTGGGAGAACTTGTATTCATCTTGTCACCGTTTAGCCTCCAGTCTTCCACCCGGTTGGGAGGGAAGAGTATGGCAGAGGTAAGTGGAGTGGTGGTCAATGGTGAGTGTTTAGACCACGTGCCAAAAGTATGTGACGAGTGTATCTATATGGTGAGTGTCTAAGGTGTGGCTTGTGAAGAGGGTGAAACAGAGATGAGTGTGAGCCTTGCAAGTGGTGAATGCAGTGACGCTGAAGATTGTGTTGGCAAGCAAGGGGAGGAAGAGAAATGCTTGACCTCCTTTCATTGCCGCGGCCATTACTAAGCCAATAACACTGATATCAGGTCAAAGAAGGACAGCATGATGATGATGATGATGATGATGATGATGATGATGATGATGATGATGATGGTGATGCAATGAGTGCACTCACTGATGGAGGCAGCGGAGGGAGGAGACGTACACACTAGGAGCGAAATAATCTGTTGATTTCGGTTTGCCTGTCAGAAGCGAGGAATGTGGGGCATGAGGGGGTGAGGGGGTGTGGAAGGGGAGCCTTTGGTATGGGACGTGAGGGCACAGAGGGTATCAAAAACTTACCTCACTGTTACTCGTCAAGAGGAGGGGAAGGAGGGAGGGAGGGAAGGGGAGGGTCAGAGTGGGTTTCACTGAGTTTAGTTCCCGTTTGTATACACTTGGGTCGGGGGGGAGGGGGGGGTGTCTGAGGACCTGCAGGATGGAGGGAGCAGCGACGGGGAGGTGGCGCCAGGTTGTGGTTGACCACAATCCTGACTCTGCATGATGACTTGGTTTTCACGGCAGCATCTCAGGAGAGGTTGTGATGCGGCCATGCACATGGACCCTAAATGGTTGCCTCTCCCTCACATGCTGCGGGCCATTGTCAAAATCATGTGGTTTGCCTAATTATGAGAACAGATCACTGTGTGAGAGGAAGAAGGGCGCACAAGGTCCGGGCGGGGCGCTAGAGAACGCCTGTCTTGCCCCCGCCTCAGGTAATAGGGTCGTCGGCAGCGCGTCCCATCCCTCTTGAAGGATACCAGCGAGGACCCAAGGAAACACCGCTACGAACCCGCGCCCGATGCCGCCGACGCAATCGTTATCGACGCCAATGGTGACTTTCTGGTTCTCAGATAACCGTTAACTGATTACAAATAAGTAAGAGAAAATGTTGTATGCGACATAAAGTCATCACTTCTGCAATAACTTGAGGCTTGAGGTGCGGGAAGTCATGGTCGGGTGGGGCGAGCAGGGGTCGGGACGCGCGACAGGTGGGGCGGCGGGAGCGGCCAAGCCGTGATGGCGGGCCGGTCGGGACCTGGTGAACAAATATAAAGAACGCATTTTACGCCACGTCAACTTGCTGGGGGCCCAGGGGGGTTGGCTGCTCCCCCGTTAGGCTCCCTGTGGCTCCCTCCAGCACAGCCAGGTGCCAACCCCAGCAAGGAAACTAGCCACACAAAGAATTTATTGTGCACCACAACGGGCCGTCGGGGAGGGCCGTCTCCTTTTTACTCTTGCCTTTCGCAATCGCCAGCCAGGCGTTGTTGCTCTTTCACTGATTCTGTATTTACCTTTGGGATTTAGCGTGTCTGGTTACAGTCATAATAAACTGTTTGCACGGAACTCTTCCTTTTTTTCTGGGAATGCTTTGAAGGCGCCGGGCAGCAGCGGCGTCGGCAGGGCAGGGGGCGGGGGTTCCTGTCTGCTGCTGCCGGGTCTCAACTGGCAGGGCAGGTGCGTCCGTTGCCTCAGACACACAAGTAATTAACTACAAACAAGAACATACAAGTAATTAAATACAAACAAGAACAAAACAACACTGTTCAGGCTGTGAGGCTATTCAAGTTCCCGTCGGTGCTGGTGCCATGCGACGCCCTCCGCCGCACACTGCAGGGACCGAGTGCAGACCGAACACAATCGGCTTATAGTCTCCCTAAGGAGTAACCCACAACACGGCGTCGAGATACCACTAACAGCCGTGAAGAGAGTTAGTTGTTCACGCCAGTGAACGTGCTACGTATGACAACCTCCGTCTCAGTTTACTACTTCCTCGTCTCCACATCGTCGGTGACCTGATTAGGCGACTCACTTCTATGGGTCATGTTTTACTTCTACGGGTCAAGAAGAAGATGGGCATGGCCGCTAGTGAGGTAGTGAGGGCGAATGTTAAGTTAATGAGGGCTCCGACGGACCCCTTGAAAAGCCGTGAATGTACTTCCCTAGAGTGAGTGAAAGGGTGTTC
>JAPQNM010000022.1:16396583-16399083 GCA_029783475.1 Metacarcinus magister
GAGAGGGGAGAGAAAAAGAGAAGGGGTGGCGTAGGGGGAAAAGGAGTGTTCATGAGTGCAGTAGGTAGGTTGGAGAGGCAGAGGAGGAGGGGTGTGAGGAGAGAAGGAGAGGAGGGAGGGAGACAGAGAGAAAGAGAGGGAGAGAGGAACGTGGCAGTAAACAAGCAGAGGGGCAGCAGGAGAGGGAAAGGTGTCAGCGGGGAAGGTAATCAGCGGTGCCAGGGAGAGGGAAAGGCGAGGGGAGGAGAGGCAATGATGCAAGAGGAGAGAAATAAGGGGAAAATGGAAAGGAAGTAATGGGGAAGGGACGACGCGAGGAGATGAGAAGCGAACAGAGAGAGAGAGAGAGAGAGAGAGAGAGAGAGAGAGAGAGAGAGAGAGAGAGAGAGAGAGAGAGAGAGAGAGAGAGAGAGAGAGAGAGAGAGAGATGAAAAGAGACAAAGGTAACGAGGAAGGAGGATGACAACACAGGAGAAGAGAGAAAGCGGAAAAGTGAAGGAATGAATGAATGAAGGAAGGAAGAAAGAAACTAAAAGAATACAAAGGTAATCTACGACAAAATAAACAGTGCATAAAAAATACAACTCAACATAAACAAGATAATTAGTTAGAAGAGAAGAAAAGAAGAGTAATTTGTTAAGGTGAAGGAGAGGCGGCAGCCAGCGGGGAGTTAAAAGGTGAACTCTACGGTGAGGAGAGGGAGGGAAGGGAGACTACACTACAAGGGGAGAAGGGGAGAATTACTGTGTAAACTAACCATTCTCAGCTGGGAGGGAGGCAAATCGCGCCCAGGGAGGGACTGACGGAGGGATGAAGGGAGGAAAAGGAAGGAGAGGAGGGAAGGGCAAGGCCGCAGGGCAGTGAGACATCCCCGCCAGCTGACAAAGCAGAGGGGAAGGTGAACTGGGGCGAGAAAACTCCCCTCTGTGATACCACCAGGAGGAGGAGGAGGAGGAGGAGGAGGAGGAGGAGGAGGAGGAGGAGGAGGAGGAGGAGGAAACAAGAGATAGGTGTTTTGTTCTCTCCGATTATGACTTGTCTATCAGCGAGGAAAGGTGAGGAGGAAAAGAAGTCTTGTGTGAGGAGGCTTTTGTTGTAACACACACACACACACACACACACACACACACACACACACACACACACACACACACACACACACACACACACACACATACACACTTTCATATCAATGCTACGGGACTCATCATGTGGAGTGGCGTGGAGTGGTGGAGTGGATGAGCACCTCGTCTGCCATTCATTCCCAGGTGGCAGGTTGAGGCCCATCACTCCACTCCTTGCCAACATGGCGCTCAGTTTACAATGAGCTCCACGTCATCCACTGTAAGTTTAATCGTAGCTTTGCAACATAAAACGAGCGGTGGACATAATGTTGTTGGTTTGAGAGCGGCGCTGCAGTGTTAGTTAGCGTGGTGAGCGGCGCGCCGCGGTGGCCTGACAAGTATCACCACTGTACGGTGCCGTGTTGTACGATGCACTTTTATGACGCAAACTCATAATTAATGACACGGTGTAATGAACAACATGGAAATATTAATAAAATGTTTTGAATCACTCGGTGTGTTCATGGGTGTTAGCACAGGGTGGTGCAGTGAGTGATAGCACACCCATCACCCCATTCCCGCGGTGACCACCCATTGTGTTTGGCCACCGCTACCACTGTGCCGCGTGGGATGAAAATCCTGGCTATTTATATAAATAGGACACATTTGTCTGTGCCAGTAACAGGCGCTAACACACCACACGGGACGAGGGGGCAGTGCCATCACAAAATGTTGGAAATCGCAAGCTCTTTAGTCAAATTTTGTTGACAAATAGTAAAGAAAAAAATATATTTATCATTTAGGGTTGAAAAGAGCAAGAGACAACGGTCGTGATGTCATTTATTTCGCAGAGAATAATTCCAGTTAGACGAAAAAGAGTGTGAAAAAACTGTCGAGAATAAAATTCTCTATATATATTATTTTAGGCCGGAATAATGTTGGTGTTGTCTTTCTGTTGTTGACGTTATTATTGTTCTTTCTAAAGAGACTAGGTAATGTTTATCACTACTTTACAACCACCACTCTCATCACAACTATACCTCCTCATCACAACCACTACTGCTTCACCATCACCACCATCACTCACCCTTCCTCCCTCACCCCTTCCCTGCAGGCCGGGATCAACATCTGGCCACACGTGTCACCGCAGCAGGGGAGCGCCGGCCCTGCTAGCCCCGCCCCACCTCACTTGAGGGGGAGCCACGTGCCCTACGCCCCCGGCGCCGTCCCCTTTCTTCACAAAGGGCACCGCCGCTCTGCTATACATACAGTAGGATTCTAACCACTGTGTACTACTTTTGATCTCACATTATAAAGACTCAGATAGAATATTCTTTTACTGTCTCGAATCTTTGACAAGGTCTTTCCAAGTGTGTTAATGATGACCTGCAACTCTTTACAAAACATTTATCATCACCAAAAACGTCTCTCGAGCC
>JAPQNM010000022.1:16409083-16414083 GCA_029783475.1 Metacarcinus magister
AGGAAGGGAGGGAGAGTAAGAAAGAGGAGTGAAAGAGGAGGACGTAAAGAATAAAAGAGGGATCCTGCAGATGAATTTTGTTCCTACACCTGCTTCACGTTATTACCACACACCTGTCATCCACAATACACCTGTCATATACTCTTCTCTTACAACGCCCCCCCCCCTCATTACACACCTGTTTTTTTCTACCATCACATAGTTCTCAGCTTGATTTATTTATCACATGTATCGTTCATCACACACACCTGTCCTCTACACCACATAGCCCTTCCACCCCGCCACACATGCACCAAACACATCTTTCTTAACACATACAATCTGTCCGACACATCTTACCTTCACCTGTCACTCCCTGCACACCATCTTTTTCCTCTGTATCATTCACGACACACCACCCACCTTTCAATCCCCTCCACCCACACACCTGTTGTCCACCTCATACCACCTACTTACACACACGTATAGTACCCCCCTACTATAAGTGTGTGTGAGTGGGTGGTATGAGGTAGACGACAGGTGTGTGGTTGGAGGTGGTTGAAAGGGGAGGGGTCACACGTCTCCCTGATCCAGTGTTCAAAGGTCGGCCAATAATCATGGCACGTGTTCACCTTCAGGATCTCACTTCATGGTCACGTTCAGATCACCGCCGCATCGCCATCTTATTATATTCTCACTAACCAGGAGATATATAATGTTAATGTTTAGCGCATTGATACATTGTAAGTCAAATCAGGTGTATGGAACTACTTCTTTCTATCTATTGTTGCTTCATTTCATTACACCGCCGATGTTCTGTACCTCAAGGACAGCAGGCAGACAGCACACCGTCCTGTCCACCTGTCGTTCTGTTGTGCTGACAGTATCAACTCGCCAGGACGTCGCCACTACAGCACTTCTGTGTGCCAGCTTGACGCATCTACAGCGGCGCTCAAAACCCTTCTCTTGCGGCTCCTTTGTGAAGCCGCGTCAAAACAAGGCTGCTTCTGATAAACTTTCAAGATTTACAAAGTTGTTCCTTACGTTCTACAGCGGCTCCTCCTCAGGCTGTAGATAGAAAGTTATACAAACTTGTATTTCTAAATGTTGTGTTTCAGTGTTAACACTCGGCCTACTAACTACATAGGAGACAATTACCGTGAGTCGCGCTTCTGCCGACGAAAATTTGCATCCCTTCCTGAACGTCTTGTTCTGATCCTTTACACATCACCTTCTATAGCGAGTGACAACAGAAATATGACCACCACCACCACCACCACCACCACCTGCTGCTGCTGCTGCTACAATAACTACTATTACTTTTACTGATAAATTCAATTGTAAAAATTATGAAAAATAAATTGAGTTTTACTACTACTACTACTACTACTACTACTACTACTACTACTACTACTACTACTACTACTACTACTACTACTACTACTGCGCCCGCGGCTACCAAACATAAGGAATGAATGATAACTTAGTGTTACAACATAATTGAGAGCGGTATGAATTGTGTTTTTTATTTCCTTTCGTGGTGTTCTCTTTCAGTGTCTGTGAAAGCCCCTGCATTATCTCTTAAGTCAGGGTGCTAATAGAGACGGGAAAGAGGGTAGAAGTGAGTGAGTAAGGGAGGGAGGAAGAGAGTGAGGGAGGAAGACGAGAGAAGAGGGTAGGAACGGACGATGGGAAGGTTTTGTGATAGTTATTAGGAGTGTAAATTAAGTGCTCCCTTTCCTCTCTCACCAACACTCATCTTCCATCCTTTTCGTTTTCCTCTTACAGTCTAGATGGAAGGAATGAAAAAAACTTAAAAGGAGATAAGACGAGGTACGGCAAAAAAGAAAAAGAAACTGAGCTTCACGCCAGGTGAGTAGGACACTGAGGTAAGTACACAGGTGTGGAAGGAGCTGTGCACAATAACGGGTGTGCCATTGTATCTCCCATCCCCTTGTAAGCACCTCTCAGGACTTTTACAGGTAGCAGCTCCCCTACACCACGGCAACCTTCTCCCTGGTAATCCTCCTTCACCTACCTACAGCACCTCCCTCGCTCCTTCTCATCTCCCGCCCTCCTCCTCCCTCATCGCCTGCCTGGCCTTTCTTCTCTCCGCCGGTAACTCCCTCGTCCCCCCAAAACACCTCCCACTTTCCACCTCCCATCGCCACACATCTCCCCATCCTACAACTTTTTTTCATTCTTTGACGATAACGCAGCCTCTCATCTTCACCTGTTCCCGATATTCAGTAGCTCTTGAGTCCTTGTCCCTTTCCATTTCCCATTGTACTCACTCCCCAGCCCTCCTCTTCTTCCCTATTCCACCACTTTCTCATTCCTCAAACATAATTCCAGTTCGTACATCCATCAACTTCTTCCTCCCTCCACTAACATCATTTATTTTCCACCTCACACCTTCCCTTTCTCCATTCCACTGATTTTCTCGCTCCTCAAAAATCACTTCTCTTCCCACCTCCATCTCTTTTCCTCCCTCCAGCAGCAGCAGCAGCGGGCGTGCCGTCCCTGCTACACCCACCTCACGTGCCGGCCCGTCACCTCGCCACACTCTCGTTCCCACATTTGCTCTGATGAAAATCGTGATGTGTCAGCCGACCACTAATGGTATTTCCCCGCTCCTTCACCACCCCAGCACCCCCTCCTCCCCTCAACCCATGGCGGCTCTTTGGTGTCAGTCGTTAGTAGTGTAGATAGGCATATATATATATATATATATATATATATATATATATATATATATATATATATATATGTGTGTATATATATATATATATATATATATATATATATATATATATATATATGTATATATATATATATATATATATATATATATATATATATATATGTATATATATATATATATATATATATATATATATATATATATACATATATATATATATATATATATATATATATATATATATACATATACATATATATATATATATATATATATATATATATATATATATATGTGTGTGTATATATATATATATATATATATATATATATATATATGTGTGTGTGTATATATATATATATATATATATATATATATATATATATATATATATATATATATATATATATGTGTGTATATATATATATATATATATATATATATATATATATATATAAACATAGATATACAAATATACAAATAGAGGCTCGTGAACACAACGAACTCCTGATCTTTGAGAAGACTCAATTTCGCTCACAATTTGGATTATGCCTTTGTTGCCTGGATGTCCAGCCATTATACCAACCTCATATAGGTGAGCAGAGTGGCTCGTTGCCTTCACCCTCATCCACAGCCTGCAGCACAGCAGAGTGGCGTCCCTCATGGTATTGTGATGCTGTACCATGCTGGGGTGCAGCATGTACCGCACCTAACGGGCCTTTGTCTTCTCTTACGGAGGCTACGGCACAACATGCAGCAGGTATTGCAAGCACCTGTCTGCCGTCCCAGACCAGCAAGCAACAACACGACTCTAGAACACACTGACCCCTGACGTCGTGTCTCAACAACTAACGAAGCTGGTGACCAACTCCGTCTGATTTATGTTGTTACTTCACCTTATTTTAGTCAGTATTTATTGTTCTTACATACCTCATTAGGATGAGGAAAATAACCATTTTGCCTGCAATACTCTACTGAATGTTAAGAGATAAGAGAGAGAGAGAGAGAGAGAGAGAGAGAGAGAGAGAGAGAGAGAGAGAGAGAGAGAGAGAGAGAGAGAGAGAGAGAGAGAGAGAGAGAGAGAGAGAGAGAGAGTACATAAGTAGGTAGTGAGATGAGAGGGGTGGAAGAAAAACTTAAGTCAGAGAGAACAAGGGAAAAAATGGGAATAAGGGGAGAACAAAGGAGAGGAGAGGAGATGTGAGATGGGAGATGAGGGGAAGAGGAGGAGGATAAGGACTGAATCACAACAATGTATAATTAGAATCGGAATATCTAAACAAAGCAGGCTATCTTCACCGCACTCCTTCAATCGCCTTCAATACATGCTGCTGTCAAGAAAAGTCATCAAGTTCCAATCACATTTCTTGCTTGGTTCAATTACAAAGTTGGTGAGGAACAATCTACTGAACTATTGATACACAATGGAAGCAGTAATCCTGTCAAGACGTGCTATACTTCAATGTAGATGTCAATGATAAGGTTTGCTGTGAAGATAAACGTAAAAACAATTGTACCAACAAGCAAATTCTAACTTCATGACAAACACTTTGGTTAGTGACAGCAAAAAGTGTTTCCATTTCCTGGCAATGCTACATAACTATCACGTGCACTAAGCTTCCACCATCACCTGCCTCACGCAGGTATTCCTTCAGACGTGGGACCTGTCAGCCACTTACGTGATTAAGACCACCACCGAGACCCAAACACTGTCCGCTGTGTATCAATGTACATCAGTGTAAGTCTTGCAGTGATCTGTCTCATCACTGCAGGTTAATTTCCTTCTCCTTAGTCCCTGTCTCCCCCTTCTAACTCTGATATCCCTGTTATTCATACACCCATCTAGTTTTTCCTTCGTGTCCCTCCAATTCTCTTCACCACCACCACCGTGCTACCACCACCATCTCTGTTTTCTCCTGTCCGCCTCCCTCCCTCCCTCCTCCCTCTTTGTAGCGACAGTCACTCGTTAGATTCAATTAAGCCGGCCCCTGCGGTAACTTTTGCAGGGCGGGAGGGAGAGAGGGCGGGGCTGCGGTGGCGTTGCCAGGTAAGGCCCACCCGTCTGTCCAAGGCTCTCTTCCGGACACACTCACCTGACTACGACTTCTGCTTCTAATGAGTGCTGGAACAACTCATTTTACACCAACGCCACACCTATTTGCAAGCTTTATACACCTTCCCCTCATTGCATAGTTCAAGGTTAACGCTTTTCTTAAACCCATTCATTACTCTTTAAGTATTCGTTCTCACTCCGTCACTCCAGAACGAAGACAAAAATGAAGGGAGTCGAGGGAGTGATGAGCTGCCGCGTCGCCTT
>JAPQNM010000022.1:16426583-16441583 GCA_029783475.1 Metacarcinus magister
TGACCAAATTTATTCAGGTTAATGTGGGCGTGTCACCGGGCGGCCGCGACGCGGAGAAAGCCACGCCCCCGTTGCCGCCTCCACTTCCCACTCTGTCCTTCCCTCCGCCACTCCCCGCCTCGTCGCACGGATGCCCGATATTCTCTTATGTAATTAATCCCCGCCTTGCAGGTGTCCGCATTCCCTGCTACAGGTGAGGCTAGCCTGCACCGCCTTCAGCTGTTATTCTGAACCTTCAAATTCCGTCATCCCGCCAACGCTGACGAGCAGAGAGCGAGGGAGGCGCGCGCGGTGGTGTTGCCGACAGCAAGGGTGAAGATTAGGGAGGCGAGGCGGGTGGGAGGGGCGTGGGGGCGCGGCGGGCAGGAGCCGCGGGCCCTGCGCCGACCCAGCGAGCACGGCCGCCGCTGCTACACGCTTCAGGGACTGGCTACCTTAGTCCCCGACGTACGCTTCACTAGTCCACCACGCATCACCAACTCTCCCGAGCCGCCTGCCCAGCTCTGATCCCGCGTTAATACCCTAGTGTACTCATGTGTGAAGGCTGGCCTGCCTCCGCCGCCCTCCTGCCCCTCTAGTGCAGTCCGTACGTCCCGCGCCCTCGCCGCTACACTAGTAACACCCAAACTGCTGGAATATTTCACCTACGCGACAGATAGAAAAAAAATCGGAACTTTTTTTTTTAATCGTGTTTAGTAGTGGGGCAGCCGCGTGGAGTGGCCGGCGGGCGCTGTGGTGGTGAGCCCATGTGTGACTGTCCGCACGCCGGACTGGACAGTGCCTGTAGTGCCGTGACCCCGGTGACCGCGTGGCCGTGTGTGTGACCTCAGCTCGCACCGTTCGTCTTGGTTGCCCTCCTCTTGGGCATCCTAGCCGCACACCGCAGCTCACAATTTATATTTCATCCCAAGAAGGTAAGTGTTCATTGCCGCCTGTTATTGAGTGTCTAGAATGTGTTGTCTCTGACGTGCCACTGATGCACCTGCAGGCGAGCCAGAGTGTCATACGACACATCACTGGAGACTATGTCCGTTCCCTGGAAGCAGCCACACACTATGCCGCTGGGACACAATGAAACAACCGGCCCTTGAGTGTGGCGCCGAGTGTTAGCACGTTGCACCTTGAAACCTAATCTTCACTCTTGACTTCTGGAGTGGGAGTGGGAGATGAAGGACTCAAGATAATATTATTGACTTGATAACACTGTGAAGAGAAACACTACCAATTATAAGTGGGGAAAATACTGCATGCAAAATTAAAAGCAACTGATTGCATAAACATTGTAAAACTATTGGTGTTGGTGTTGATGTTGGTGTTGGCAAACACACTCAGAAACAAGACAACGCTACGTAAGCCTGTGTCCGAAGCTTTATAAGACCAGTGCCGGTTCACAGGAACGTTCAATCCAATTTTTAACTTAAGTACTACTAACTCTCAACATAGCTGCTGTTGCTGAGGCATCAGCGACACACAGGTTGGCAACGCGCTAACCCGCTAACTCCAGCACCTTGTGCGGCCACTCCACACTATTATTATTATTATTATCATCATTATTATCACTGTTACTACTATTGTTTATCTTTTTACTATTATCATTATTATTACATAGTTGCCTACCACTCGCCAACACAAACCATCCCATACAACGTTCAACTCAAAACTCACCACGCTATTCACAATACACCCTGTTATTTGTCCAGTACAACACTACCACTACATGGCACTTCAGAGGTTGATACAAATGGAGACACACAAAGGTTTGCCTCTTTAACTGTGTCCCAAACATCGCCAGGAAACATTGTTATGGCTCCCCGCGTCCACTGGGACATTTTTAACAAACTTATAGGTTTGACAAAATTTCCACATAAAAAAAGAAAAAAGGAAACATATTGCAGTGTTGCAAATATATTGTTGAGTGTTACTAGGTTATTGTGCAAAGGTTGTGTGCAATACACGACCCAATACATCGTAGTGTGACGATGGATGTGGTGATGCATAGTTGTGGTGGTGGTAGTGATGACCCTCGTTGATGTTAATGACGGTAGTGATTAGTGATGACGATGGTTGTCAGCAAAATAGACGGTATTGGTGACGGTGGTAATGAAGGCGGCAGTGAAGGTGGTGATGAGAAGGATTGTTCACAACAGTGTACCTCAACGAAAAAGAACATATAATATATATATATATATATATATATATATGCAGAAAAATACAAGGTAAAAAAATTTTGATACAATTTTGACGTTGCAATCCCACGCCAGACGGATCTTCACAGTAAGTAACACAAACAAAACTTACTAGATAATTAAAAAATAAAATCCAAACAACCAGCGGGAGGCTAACGGAGGGCCAAGTCAGACAGACTTTTGGCGGTGCTTCCCGCCCCGACCAGGCTCAACTCACACCTCCCGGCCCCGCACCCGCCACGCCACCACCACAATTCATCAAAATGTACAAGTGCACCGATAAAAACGTCTGCAGTGTAAAGCCATGCCGAGCCCTAATGTTACGACCTGACCGACAAATGATATTGCTCGTCACCAGCTAATTCATCAGCCGCAGGCAACACCCGCGACAAATGTGCCTCCCGCCGCCCGCATCGTCGCTGCCGCCGCCGCCGCCGCCGCCTCCCCCGCCGCCGCCGCCGACATAGCGGTGTGTGAGCGTGAATCTATAACCTAAACCGGCTTACGTCCAAAGTAACGGTAATGGCTGACGCGCTGCTCTCGTAATTCTGAAAAACTGTACAGTCGGTGTAGGTGTGTGGTGGCGGCGGGCGGCGGTGGTGGTGGTGGTGACAGTGGTGGGGTGAACAGACAATTCGATTTACTGATGGGAATATACGTACTAGGATTCACACTCACACTCACACACACACACAAACACACACACACACACACACACACACACACACACACACACACATACACACACAAACCTGTCTGGTCATTCCATGAATTTACTTTCATGAACTTAAAAACAATATCTTATTGTCAGAGTAAACTTGCCATCAGGTCATGGCCACTTCAAGCAAATCCGAGAAGTAAAAATTGCTGATTAATATTAAAAAAGCAACATAAATCTGAGAAATAGCTTTAGCACTGTTGGATCAGCAAATAAATAGAATAATGTATATATAAATATGAGAATGATTATTTAAAATACTACAGCAAAGTTTGCAATCGTGTTGTCTCAATGTGACGTACGAGGCTCCTCGGCAAATCTTTGGTCCTGCAGCGCACAACACAGCACTCTCCGCCTTCCGTCAGACACATAGCGAGGTCGAAAATCACACTCAAGAGTCACTGCTGCCAAGAGACAGTGTGCTAAGTGACAGAGAGAGAGAGAGAGAGAGAGAGAGAGAGAGAGAGAGAGAGAGAGAGAGAGAGAGAGAGAGAGAGAGAGAGAGAGAGAGGAGAGAGAGATGAGACGCGGGGAGGAAGCAGTATATGCAGCCTTGCAATGACTCACTATTTATTACCCTCTGGTCCTCCTCCCGAAGGTGTTCATGTGCTGGAGGGAACAGCGAGGTGAGGGGGAGGTGGAGGCGGCTGCCGTGGGGACAGACTGGTGCTCTATTATTCATAGTCGCGGAGAAACGGAGTCTCGGACGAAGACCACAAAGCGCCGGGTCGATAGGCCAAGCGGATGTTTATTTCTTTACTCTTAGTTCTCTTGTCGTTTGATTCTTGCATTTAAGGAGACGGTATTTTCGGTGTTGTTTGTGTCGTATTCAAGTCCTTTTTCTGAGCAGCCATATATGTATGTTTTATTACATTACCCACAATTTCTGACTTTCATTGTAGGACTTCATATCAGGATGTCGTGATTCCCTTACCCTGGCAGGTAGTATCACATATCTAGTACAAGAAACAGTCATATCTTGGTGCATTGAGTAATGAAAGGCTTAATTTGACATCGGTAAATTAAGTCTCTCCGTCTTGGCACCGACTCCAAAGGCGTCATTCTTTCCTTTTCGGGTAACCTGAATATTTCTTCTCCTTTACATATTTACTATGCTTTCCCCGTTGCTTCTTCCACCATAACTAAATTGCCTCATTAAATTCGTTGTATTCCTAACAGTGTAATTCTTAATTCGCGCTACAATTCTTCCCAAGCCCCAAGTCTCCGTCACTCCACTGGTTTACCCTCACTTCTGCGGTCATCTCAGCGCTAAAGTCATGATCCCCAGAATCTGAATCTGGTGGTGCTGCCTGTTAGTGGTGCGGCGCCTGGGCGGAGACGTCCGGACAGAAGCAGAAACAGTCTTAATCCCGCCGCAGGGTGGCACGACCGACGGAAGTACACTCCCGATGAGCCCCGCGCCGCTACTTAGCCGTCTCGGATCCCGTACTTAGTGACTTAATCCTTTGCTGGATCCCAAGTTGTCGCGTGAGGAGTGAGAGGGATGGAAGAATGGTGTCGCGTTACCACCGCCGCCGACTCTCAATTCCTCTCCGCCGCCACCCTGTCCGCTGTTTGAGGGGCGTCGCTCCCTGCCCCGCCCTCTCAATCACCCTCACCGCCATTATGGAGGAGGACAGTTCTTGTTGATGGTAGTGGATAGCGGTGGTGTCGATGGTGTGGCAAGAGGTGTGGTGTCGCGGCACCTGCTGTGACAACTACTGAAATGCGACGCGGGATTGATGTGGCGGCCGCTGTGGCTAACGGGTCAGTACGGGATACCTGGTGTGCCCGGTGAGCTCCGGTGTGAGAGGCTGTGTGGTGCCGCTTTGTTGCTGCCTCAGTTATACACACAACTTGGCCGAGGCGTGTTGAAGCAAAGTGGCTGCGGCGTGGTGACGAGGTGGTGTGTTGTGGTGAATTGGCTTAATGAGGAGCAAAGAAATTGTTGTGATGAGGTGAAAGAGTTAATCACGTAAGGCGGAGTGAGTGAGTGAATGAGAAGCAGGCCGTGAGGAGGTGATACGCCGAGGCGGTGACGTGGCCGACGAAAATAAAAGTAAAAGTGATAAGTAAATAAAATATTCAACGAAGACGACAATCTGGTATGATTAAGAGCACTTCGTTTTCTTCAGTAAATATTTAGCAACTTAAAATGAAAGGATCAAAATGAATAGTTCGCATGATCTTCATTAAATAAATTGCATCGGTATACTTGTTAGCATTACTTTTCTTCTCCATCTCCACCTCCTCCTCCTCCTCCTCATTTCCATCATCGTCTCCACTTACACCTTCTCTTCCTCTTGCATCTTCACTCCTACCTCATGAATTTACAACTCTTTCTCCTTTTCTTCCCACACTTCTATCTCTATCTTCGACACCTCCTCCTCCTTCTAAGTGCATCTCCTTATTTCTCTTCTTGTTGTTCCTCCTCCTTCTCCTTCTCCTCGTCATTCCCACAGCCCTCCTCTCCTTGAGCTACACTGACGTGGTTACAACACTCGGTACTACTTTATTCAAATCATTCAGGAAACATGTTTAAATATAGACGAAAATCCTATTAACAGAGAATTAATATTTATATAAAAAATGCTTGTGTGTGAACCTTCCGGAACCGTCCTACATAAGGTATAGTTGTACATTTTGTGGTAGGGGGAGGAGGGGGAGAAGGAGGGGTAATTCTGCACATTGATTTCTTTATACAAGTCTTTATTCATTATTTTCTTTAACAAAACCGAGATGAACGAGAAGTGAGCGTTGAGGCCTCGAGGGGTGAGGGAGTGCGAGGTTGAGTGCTATTGTGGCGATATTTTCCGTTTAAGTGTAAATGTCTATTGATCATTTGTGGCAGTGTGTATAGTGTAGTGATGGTGCTTGTGTTGTGCTGGCAGTGGTGGGGCTTTGATGTACGGTGGTGGTGATGCAGTGATTTCAAGTGGTAGTAGAGGTGGAGTGATTGAAACTTTGGTGGTAGTCATGTCTCTTCACGTGGGTAATTGTATTGATTGTGGTGGTGGAAGAAATGAAACCTGGTTGTACGTGGTTGTGTCAATGTCATTTATTTGGTTGACGTGGCTTTAAGCGGTGGTGGTGGTGGTGGTTATGTGATATAAGCGCGTGGATGTGGTTGTGGTTGTAGTAGTTGTGGTGGTTTTTATGTGGTAGTGTTGTGGTGTTTTCTGAAGTGACGGTGTGGTAGCGGTGGTGTGATGGTAATGGTGTGGTTCATATATATGTGTGTGTGTATGTGTGTGTATGTGTGTGTGTGTGTGTGTGTGTGTGTGTGTGTGTGTGTGTGTGTGTGTGTGTGTGTGTGTGTGTGTGTGTGTGTGTGTGTGTGTGTGTGTGTGTGCTGCTATTGGTGGTGCTAGTGTTGAAGTATATGCAGCAGCACAACTTGTGGTGGTGATGGCGGCATAATGCTAGCTGTGCGATATTTTCTGGTGTTGAAAACTTCTTTTTTTTTTGGTTGTGACGAGGCCTAAAAAAAGAGGAACGGATGTGGAGAGCAGGTGGTGATGATGGTGGTGGTGGTCGTGTGGATTATAGAGGAATATCGTAGAGACAAAAGTGGAAAGCGATACTAATGGTGGTAGTGATGTAATGGGTAAGAAGGAACAACTAGACAGTGAATAAAGTAAGTTTGCAGTAGCGATAAAACAGAGGAAGAAAGAGTACACAAAAAGAGACACAATTAACGCTCGTCACTGAGAGAGTAAAAAAAATCTGAACACACGGGAAGCAGCGACGAGGCGTTCCAGTACAACATGCACTGACGCCTCCCCCCACCCCCGACCCCCCCACACGCCCAAAGCCGCACACAAAAACTACATAATTCCAACAAAGTATTCAAACCAACAACGATTACACCTTTACTCTCCCCCTCTGACAAAACATAAATGCCTCAAGGTGTAGCAAAGGACAAATAAAAGATGATAAATAGCCAACCTGCAAATAGCAAAGAGTACGATGTGAGAACGAGTACTTACCTTACGAGGAGAAGGACGGGCAGGCCAGACCACTCCTCCCTCCATCATGAACCACGTCCCTGGAGGAAGGAAACGAGATTGCTGGGTTAAGCGGGGCAAGTTTGTTTCGAGTTAGGTTAGCTTGGGTTAGATAGGCATCAAGCGGTGTGGCGGCAGATGCACCTCCTAACTTGGCCTGACTGAGGTCGAGTTAGGCGAAGCGGTGGAGGCAAATAATCCTATGAAGTAGAAGTTATGCACGACGCGGGACGGACAGCTGAGGGCGGGGAGTACGTGCAAAATGGAGGAAGGATAAAAGGTTTATTCAACATCCACTGACCTAGAAGGGGACGTTCAGAGGTAAGTAGTCAGCAGTCAAGAGTCAGAGCTGCAGGCGAAGGAGAGTGAATACCAGAGTTGCATCCCCACCTCACCTCACCTCATCTCACCTACCATGCTCCGAGCACCTCATTAACTGTAATTATTCCTAGTAATGAGATAAGATCCTAGAACTCTGATGCAGCTTGTCCTATCAGTCGGCGGCCGCGGTGTCTGCGGGTTCAGCTTCTCCGTGCGACTAATCTTAAATGCTAACAACCTCGGAACATGGCAATTACAACATCAGTTAAACGCGCAGTTGCGTTAAAAATATTCAATAATTGTATTTTTTTCCCCAAACCTGTCCGGAGACGTTCTTGAGACACGCGAATGGACAGCACACATTATAACAACCCAGACGGGACTCACACCCCGCCGGACAGGTGTTGGGGGGCAGGGAGGGTGACATGGGAGATAACGATGCACGTCACCTACACACCAGCCCTCTACCAGCGACACACCTGCCGCCCCAACACTGCCCACATCGTCCCTTGAGCCTTATCCCCGCCGCTGGGTCGTCCGCGCCCGCCTGTGTGGTGCAGGAGTGTGAACAGTGATCGGCCCGAGCTGAGTTTTACTTGTGACGGTGGATGTTGTGTGACTAAACTGATCACTCTACTGTGAACCAATTACGAAGGTCATGTGGAGAAGGTGGAGGAGGTGGAGGATGGTGAAGGCTGCTGCCACACAGATACGGTGCAGTCACATTATAACTCTCATACTACAACAACAATATTGATAATAATAACAATAATAATAAAACAACAATAATAATAACAATAATAATAATAATAATAATAATAATAATAATAATAACAACTATATTGATAATAATAATTATGACATAATAAGAAGTAGAATAATAATAATTACTCATACTATCATTATCTTTAAATCCTCATCGTCATTATCTTTATGTCCAATACCCAAAGTAAGAATCATGATAAATAGTCATCACCGCCATTTCAAATCCGTTAAGTAAGAACAATTTCATGAAGCACCACAACAATAATAATAATCTGGTTTAATAAAGTTGTGCGTGAGGCCTGTCGTCCGTGAAGGTGTTCGTCAGTGGTCGTCGCCAGGATTACGAGGCGCAGTGCAGGATTATAACAGCAGTTCAAATGTTGCACGTCTGGCGGGAGTCAGTAACCTACATTTATACTGGAACCGATAGCAGGATGGCGCCCACCCTTGATGCGGTATACTTACGGGGCGTGAAGCAGGAACCGCTGAGCTGCACACCTTCACAAACACCCATTAAGATATCAGAAAAGTAGACAGTGAAGATGTGTTTTGCGGCCGGGGATCGAAGGTTTCATTTGTGATAAAAATACTATACAAAAACAACAACATTGACAACAGTAGTAGCTGTAGCGGTGATTGTAATCGTAGTAATAGTAGTAGTAACAATAATAATAATAATAGTAATAATAATAATAATAATAATAACAACAACAGGTCATCAACACTAGCACGGCAGCACCCAAACAGTACTTTCTCAGCACCACAGTTCCTCTCCCAATGCTATTAATAACAACGATGATGAACACAACACTAGCATCGTCATTGTCCACACCATTAGCTGCCGATTCCCCGTTATATTATCCACGTCAATAACACATCTGTGACGAGGGTACGGAGGGTGGCGATGGGCACTCAGGGACGAGGGGACGAGGGGACAACACTGTGAGGATGGACGTGGTGATGGGAAGGGAGACCAGGCGAGATGGAGACACAGATGAAGGGGTGAGGGAAAAGGGGAAAGAGAAACGATCTATAGGAAAGGGGAGGATACTGAGGGGAAGGGGAAGAAGGGGAGTTGATGTAGGAAGGGGTGTAGAGTGGATAGAGCAGAGACACACTTGATTATTCCGCCACATTGACGCGCCCGAACTGTTTACATCGTGCCTTCCTGCCCCTCACTGTAATGCTGCTGCCCACGCCAACCCCTCTGATGATGATGCTGTTATTGTTGTTATTGCTGCTGCTGATGATGATGATGATGATGTTCCCCGTCAACGCGTCACACTACTTTGCCATGTTTTTATATACTCATTGGTTGTTATTGTGATAATTTTCATTATTGTTACTATTATCATTATTATAATTTTTCTTATTGTTTTTATTGTTATTATTATTATCATCATTACTAATATTTTGTAAGTATTACTATTACTACTATTATTATTATTATTATTATTATTATTATTATTATTATTATTATTATTATTATCATTATCAACATTATTACGATTATGTTGAACTCTGCTGCTGCCGTTGTTATTACCACTACTACTACTACTACTACTACTACTACTACTACTACTACTACTACTACTACTATTACTATTACTATTACTATTACTACTACTTCTACTACTACTACTATTACTACTACTATAAAATAATCCATGACCGTATTCGTTAATTCAAAGTTCGCACACAGAAAAATAAAGCTTTTACGTTGATTATGTCGTTACTTTAGCTTTCACTAATATTATTATTTACATCAGCTGTTGTTGCTGCTGATGTTTCTGTTAATAATGACATTAATAACAATAATAATAATGATAGTAATAATAATAATAATGATAATAATAATAATAATAATTATAATAGTTCTTATTATCATTAATACTAATAATGATACTACTAATAATAATAATGCCACTATTATTATTATTATTATCATTATTTTTGTTATTATTATTATTACTATTATTATTATTATTATTATTATTATTATTATTATTATTATTATTATTATCATTATTATTATTATTTCTCTTACTGTTACTGCAAACTGCATTGAAAAACTAACTTGCCTGAAGCACTGCACTGTCAAAGCACATCGGCGTTTCGTTAATCTAAGTGGCAGCGGCCGTCCTTTATCGAAGGCTGCCTTGACGTCCTCATAAACACACGCTGTTCATCTGCACTCGCACGGTTCTCACTGCCTGACGAACAACCCCCGAAGGCAGTTCCCATCATGACCCTCTTTATTTTTTTTCTCTCTCTTTTTAAGGGAGAGAGGGAGGGAGGGAAGGGAAAGGAAGGCAAAAGAGGGGGAGTAGCAGCTGGCTCCTCACACTCACTCAAAAACTGACACGGATTTTGAACTGCGAGAATGAGATGAGGATTTCTGGAAACAGTTTGAGGAGATAATACTGTTTGCTCTTTGGCTGCGGGCGGGGGAGGGAGTGTGCGCTTGAGGGAGGGAGAGTTGAAGGAGGAGGAGGAGGAGGAGGAGGAGGAGGAGGAGGAGGAGGAGGAGGAGGAGGAGGAGGAGGAGGAGGAGGAGGAGGAGGAGGAGGTGGTGGTGTAAGAGAAGAAGAAAAGGAAGTGAAGGCTGGTAAGGAAGGAAGCAAGGATGGAAGGAGAGAACATTCCCACAGCCACCACTAACAACACAATACAGCAGCGTAATAAGCTCAGGAATTCGTTTAAAATTTAACCCCCTCACCCCCGCCCCCCCGGCAGAGCGGCGAAGGGCGGTATAATAGCGATCATTTCACACTTGACTTGGCTGGTGGTGGGCGCAGAGGGAGGGCGGGGTGAGGGGACGAGGGGGGGGGGATGCTGGTGTCATGGTGGGGTATGTTAGTGGGCAGGGAGGGCATGTAGCCAGCAGGGCGGTGTGGGGGTCCTGGAGGGGGGAGAACTAACAGGGTGGAGGATATAGTGAACAGGGTGTGGGTGTAATGAGAAGAGGAGAGGATATGTGGGTAGACAGGCTGGAGAGAAGGTATCAGTTGAAAGAAAGAGAGAGAGAGAGAGAGAGAGAGAGAGAGAGAGAGAGAGAGAGAGAGAGAGAGAGAGAGAGAGAGAGAGAGAGAGAGAGAGAGAGAGAGAGAGAGAGAGAAGCAGGAAGAGCGCGGCGAAGGGCATGGAGAAGCATCTGGTGGGCTGAGAAGCATGGCAGCGGGAACACACTCACTCACACTCACTCAAACACTCACACTCACTCAAACACTCATACTCACTCAAACACTCATACTCACTCAAACACTCATACTCACTCAAACACTCATACTCACTCTGTTAACCAACCCAAAAAATGCAACATGCTTTCTTACTTTCATCTCTTCATCATTATCATTAAACCCACGAAGAAGAAGAAGAAGTAACATCAAAAACCTACAAGTACAGACTCAAAAAGGAGGGTGGGTGAAGCTTGACACACACACACACACACACACACACACACACACACACACACACACACACACACACACACACACACACACACACACACACACACCCTGAGACACACACACAAACACACCTCCACTTGATGCACTCAGCCCACAGCCCGACTCCCCAACACACTCCTGATGCTATTTGTGACGGCCAGGCCTTTGTCGGTGACCAATTTCGCGTACCAGTTCTTCCTGATATTGATTATACCATGAAGGCCGGACCCTGAAAGTGATCGTTCACACCACACTGCGTCCGCCGCCAGGCACACCCCACGTTCTGAGGTGCAGCCAATGATGTGTGAGAGTGTGAGTGTGGTGTGTGTGTGTGTGTGTGTGTGTGTGTGTGTGTGTGTGTGTGTGTGTGTGTGTGTGTGTGTGTGTGTGTGTGTGTGTGTGTGTGTGTGTCTAAGGAATACTTTCAAAACCTTAATCGATGCATGTGTAACGAGTCGAGCAGAATACATCCGTCACATTATTATTATTACTATCTTTATTATAATTATTGATATTATTATTATTATTATTTTATTGCAACACACTTCATCGCATTCCCTCCGTGTCATAAAAGGGCTTGATACGGACGAGGGTGGAAGGCTGGGAACTTTTCAACCATAAATTTTGCTCTTCCCACGAGACAACAGCGAACCAGAAGGAGCATTTCTTTTTGTCTCTTATTCTTTTGATGTTGCTATCTATTTTTTTCTTTTTTTCTTTTGTGATGTTTTTTCCTTTGTCTTTCTCTTTCTTGAATGCCACCTCGCATGAGTAGGAAAGGAAGGGTGAGTGAGTAAGTGAGTTGTGTAGAGAAGTTATTATACCGCTTTTACTGCTATTCCTATTATTATTATTATTATTATTATTATTATTATTATTATTATTATTATTATTACCGTCAACGCGTCCTACATGCTCGCTAACCCATAACGTAGAGCGAGGAAATACTTAAAGTAGTTCTTGTGCATCAAATCACATTTCTATCAAGTTCTTAGGTTGTCAAGATGTGCTTTTAGAACGGCACCTATTTATTTTATTTATTTATTTTTTTGTGTGTGTGTGTTTGTTCTAAGTTTAGTTTTTTTTTTTCATCGTGTTTCTTGACCTTGTGTTTCTTCCATTTTTTTTCTTCGTGGTGGCAGACTTGTTATGTTTTTGTTTTTTTTTGCGGTGGGGGTTCAGTCTTCTTTGTCCTGTCTTTTGCCTCCGCTGGATACCTTTTGTAAACTAGACGCGAGAGAATTTTAACATACGTCGCAAAGTTTTCTACACTTCTGAAGGTGTAATTATTGTTTTAACATCACACACACACACACACACACACACACACACACACACACACACACACACACACACACACACACACACACACACACACACACACGTCACAGGTGTAGGAGATGGTCGCTGTTTGATTTTCATGTGTGGATTAGTGTCATGCTCGCTTGCACACTCGATTTATTGTTGATTGCAAAGAAAAGTGCAAATGCAAGTATGTAAGCAAGTAAGGACACACACACACACACACACACACACACACACACACACACACACACACACACACACACACACACACACACACACACACACGCGTAATATTATTTTAATGTGCAGCAGTAATTCAAGTATGTACAGTAAATAATTTCTGCAAACACGTCACGCACGTCTTACCACACTGTACTTACACTGTTACTTCCTCTCCTCTCAGATATAATCACTCCAACTCTTGTATGTATAAATGAGATTATAATTTCTGGTATAATGTTTCTGTCTTTATAGAATCAATCTCACTCTGCTTATCTATTTACCTGTCTGTCTTTCTGTTTATCTATTCTTCTATCTAGTTTTCTGTCTATTTATATCTTCCTTTCTTTCCTTCTATTATTTCATAATTTACATTTTGCTTTTATTTAAATATATTTAGTGTCATTTGGTAAAATCTCGTCTGAATTACATAATCAAAACAAAATTTCACTTCATTTTCCTATTAACTTCTTGCTTTGTATAACAATTGTTCGCAAATAATCTTATCCATAAACACACCTGAGAAGACACTCAAAATCCTCTGATCTTTCCGCTGTCTACTGTGTGCCAGAATGTTAAACATAAATGGATACGTTCCCTATTTATTTATAACATTTATCTCTCTCATATCTCTCTCTTATCTCTCTCTTCCTCTCTCTCTCTCTCTCTCTCTCTCTCTCTCTCTCTCTCTCTCTCTCTCTCTCTCTCTCTCTCTCTCTCTCTCTCTCTCTCTCTCTCTCTCTCTCTCTCTCTCTCTGTAGAATTATTAATTTCCTTATTATTCTTTTCACTGCCTTTCCTCCTTGTTACTCTCACTGGTGCCGGCATACAGTCACCCGCCTTGCGGGTGTTGCCGCAACTTGCACAACGAGAAGCTATATATAATACTGAAACACTGCTGCACGCAACCCAACTCACAGGGGAATCGTGTGTGTGTGTGTGTGTGTGTGTGTGTGTGTGTGTGTGTGTGTGTGTGTGTGTGTGTGTGTGTGTGTGTGTGTGTATGCGTGTGTGTGTATGTGTGTGTGTGTGTATGTGTGTGTGTGTGTGTGTGTGTGTGTGTGTGTGTGTGTGTGTGTGTGTGTGTGTGTGTGTGTGTGTGTGTGTGTGTGTGTGTTCTAGGCATGACTACGATGCACGTGGTTGTGTTATATGTGTTGTGTGGCCTTGCGTTTGTGATATGATAAATTCTTAAGTCGTGGTATTGATTATAATAACTCACTCTCTCTCTCTCTCTCTCTCTCTCTCTCTCTCTCTCTCTCTCTCTCTCTCTCTCTCTCTCTCTCTCTCTCTCTCTCTCTCTCTCTCTCTCTCTCTCTCTCTAAGTAAGCGTTCCCTTCTCCCCTTACCGCAGACCCTTTCCTCCTCTAGTCCCTAAAATGGTGACTCTTTGCAACTGTTTTACACTCAAAAAGCTGTCGGACATTTCACTACGCACTCCACGACTCCACATTTCTCATATCACAGTGTGTGTGTGTGTGTGTGTGTGTGTGTGTGTGTGTGTGTGTGTGTGTGTGTGTGTGTGTGTGTGTGTGTGTGTGTGTGTGTGTGTGGAGCCTTACTGGCCTCCCCTCCGCCTCCAGCTGCTGGTCCCCCTCCCCTCCAAGAGCCCGGCGCTGCGTCTTTGTGTTTTGCGAGACAACACAAACCAAGAGACATAGAGACAGTTCGTTGCGCCCCCCACCGTGGGATCTTCTCTCCCTATCCCTCTCTCTCCCTCTCACTCTCTCTCTCACTCTTACTCTCTCACTCTTTTTTCTTACAGGGGTGCCTCAATGGCTCTCCCAGCAGCCCGCGCCTCCCGAGTCCTCCCATTCTCCTCTTCCCGCTGCTCCCCGGCTCTCCACAGGTCCCACAAGGCCCCTCAGCGCCCCTCCCTCCAAGCGGTGTGTCTCCCTGCACCTCCTCACTACACTCTTTTACATCCTTTCCTCCTTCGGCCTTCTTACAACTCCTGCTGTGGCCACTCTCCTCCTCCTCCTCCTCCTCCTCCTCCTCCATCATGTTGCAGTGTACTCACACACACACAC
>JAPQNM010000022.1:16451583-16461583 GCA_029783475.1 Metacarcinus magister
GAGAGAGAGAGAGAGAGAGAGAGAGAGAGAGAGAGAGAGAGAGAGAGAGAGAGAGAGAGAGGAAAGGTTATCAAAGGGTTAGTTTGCCTAGGGTATGAAGGGAGGGAACATACACACCCCCCAACACACACACACACACACACACACACACACACACACACACACACACACACACACACACACACACACACATATATACACACACACACATGGCACGATCGATCACGTAATACACACCAATGCATGCATACATACATACATGCATAGATACATACATAAGTAGTACATACACACAAGCATACGTACACAGAATAAATAGACAAGACAAATAAACATACTTAGATCGTCGCTTGAATACAACTTTCATGACGAGACTTACAAACATGCATGAAAAGGCCTCAACTCTCCTTGTATTAAATTTGAATAAAAACCGAGAGAGAGAGAGAGAGAGAGAGAGAGAGAGAGAGAGAGAGAGAGAGAGAGAGAGAGAGAGAGAGAGAGAGAGAGAGAGAGAGAGAGAGAGAGAGAGAGAGAGAGAGAGAGAGAGAGAGAGAGAGAGAGAATAAAAGCTAAATATAAAAAAATTGCTGTCAAGGAAATGAATGATGATAATGGGGCAAGGGTGGAGGGAGGGAGAGAGGGAAGAGGGAGGGAAAGAGTAAAGAGGGGAAAGGAGGAGGAGGAGGAGGAGGAGGAGGAGGAGGAGGAGGAGGAGGAGGAGGAGGAGGAGGAAGAGGAGGAGAAGGAAGAGGAGGAGGAGGAGGAGGAGGAGGAGGAGGAGGAGGAGGAGGAGGAGGAGGAGGAGGAGGAGGAGGAGGAGGAGGAGGAGGAGGGTCATTAGAGGCCGCTGAAGCTATGAAGACACTCCCTCCTCCCAACTGAGCACTACTACAGGAGGAGGAGGAGGAGGAGAGAGGAGAGGAGGAGGGAGGAGGAGGAGAGGAGGAGGAGGAGGAGGGATGGTAAGTAGTCGGTATAATGACGTCAGTGAAGGTGGGTAGGTAATGGTAGTTAAAAGGAAGAGAAGCAAGCACGCACGCACACGCACACGCGCACACACACACACACACACACACACACACACACACACACACACACACAGACACGGGCGGGGACCCAGACAAGACAAGGCAAGGCAAGGCAAGGACGTCTTACTCCTGAAGGTCACGACACAATGAAGGAAGGAGATTGTGCGACGTGAAGCAAAAAAAATACGGGAATGAAAAAAAAAAGTTGTGATTATACCAACACTTTGACTTAATAGACGAGATATTAGTATATTAAATCAGCTACAGAAAGATGAAATAAGGCAAAGTTTAGCTAGGGTATATATGGCACTTGGGCAGATTACTAGGAGCGTCGTCAGCAGGTGGTAGGGTGGTGGGGATGGGGGAAGGGTAGCAGGCGGAAAGAGGGCAAGGGAGGCACCGGAAGGCTCTGCTACTGTGATTGGCATTTGTCGGAACTTTCCAAAACGATGCGAGACGGTCGGCAGGACGCACACGGCTTGCCGGAAACCTACTGACGGGGCCAAAAAGGACGAAGAGGAGGAGGAGGAGGAGGAGGAGAAGGAGAAGGAGAGAGAGAGAGAGAGAGAGAGAGAGAGAGAGAGAGAGAGAGAGAGAGAGAGAGAGAGAGAGAGAGAGAGAGGAGAGAGAGAGAGAGAGAGAGAGAGAGAGAGCAAGAGCAAGAGCAAGAGCGAGAGCGAGAGCGAGAGCGAGAGCAAGAGCAAGAGCAAGAGCAAGAGCGAGAGCGAGAGCGAGAGCGAGAGCGAGAGCGAGAGCGAGAGAGAGAGAGAGAGAGATTTAAGGTAAATATTTTCATAGAGAGGAAAAGTAAAGAATAAAAAGATAGCTAGTTACTAAAAGTCTGAAACGAAAATCGAAAACGATGGTAGGGCAAGGAAGAACAGGGGAAAAAAAAGAGGGGGGGGAGGAGGAGAAGGAGGAGGAGGAGGAGGAGGAGTATGGAGTGAAGAAATTAGTCAGTGTGAAAGTGGAGGCAATAAACCAGATGTTACAAAAACAATAAAGGAAGGAAGAAGGAAAGTGGAAACTGGGAAAGTAAAAGGAAACGAAGGAGAAGGATGCGAACTCGGTGAAGAATAACACAACAAAGCTACAATTGTAAGAAAGAGAGAGAGAGAGAGAGAGAGAGAGAGAGAGAGGAGAGAGAGAGAGAGAGAGAGAGAAGAGAGAAAAAAAAAGAACTCTCTCTCTCTCTCTCTCTCTCTCTCTCTCTCTCTCTCTCTCTCTCTCTCTCTCTCTCCTCTCTCTCTCTCTCTCTCTCTCTCTCTCTCTCTCTCTCTCTCTCTCTCTCTCTCTCTCTGTGTGTGTGTGTGTGTGTGTGTGTGTGTGTGTGTGTGTGTGTGTGTGTGTGTGTGTGTGTGTGTGTGTGTGTGTGTGTGTGTGTGTGTGTGTGTGTGTGTGGCGGATAACCCCTCTTTCTTGCCCCCAACCGGTTACTTGGCATTGCTGGAAGGTCAACGAAGTTCAGCTGGTGTGTCTTCCTCCCCCAGCACCCCTGCCTCCCCAGCCCAGCACCACTGCCTCCCCAGCCCATCACCCCTGCCTCTCCTCCCTAGCACCCCTGCCTCCCCAGCCCAGCACCACTGCCTCCCCAGCCCATCACCCCTGCCTCCCCTCCCCAGCACCCCTGCCTCCCCATCCCGCCGTCTTTATAGCCCTCATCTCCTTAAATGGCCAATAGGAATCATCCCTTCCTGACCATCCTCCTCCTCTTATAAAGGCAGACGGTAATCACGGCCGCTGTGTCTTTATCTAGGCTGGGCAGGGGCGTGGGGTGGGCGGCGTGGGCGTACCTCGGGCCTGTGCTGCTCAAGAAGGAGGAAGAAGAAGAGAAGGAGGAGAAGTGAAGCAGCAGGCGAGGCAGGCGAGGCAGGGGAGTCGAGACCGGGTGCTGGCAGTCCCACGCCGCCTCAAGTACCGTGACCAATTGGCCATTGTGTAGTGCGCGGCCCCGCATCTGTAAATATGTCATTACTGATCACCCTGATCGCGGGGGGATGGGAGGGAGGGGGGGGCGCGACGCGAGGAGAAGTATTACAAGTATCAGGGATGAGGGATAAGGGGTCGGTGAGGCCTGGCGGAGCAAGAGCCGCCGCTATATCGTTCACATAAAAACCTGGAGGCTGTTACACGGCGTGGCCGCGCGTCCTCGTAAATAAGTGACGAGGGTCCAGCGAGCCATTTAGGCGAGGGCACAATGGGCGGCATGAGGGAGGCGGGTCACCCAGCGCCCCGCCCCACCCTCACCCACGGGGAGGGGGAAGGGGAGGGAGGGAATGGGGGTCGTCCTTGTTGGGGAGGATTAAGGTCTTCATTAATGTGATCCATCCCTGTAGTGTCCCGGGCCTGGCCGTCCTCCATCAGCGGTGGCCAGGACACCACCGCCATCACAGCGGCCAACACACATTACCATCAGCTACATAATGCCCACGATGCCATTACATTACCCGATTCAGGATCTTTTTCCCATTTATATTGTTTTATTTTGTTTACTGTAACAATTTCCCTCCCCTCGCCGCACCCGTCCCCACCAAACCATACCACACCATACTCCTCATCAAGGCAAGCCATACCCTAACACCTCACTACATCACACTCACAACACCTTCATCACCATGCCTTTCCCTCCCGCCGTCGTCTCGTGAGTGGGAGCCGCGTCGTCCCTAGTGGTGGTGATAGTGGTGGTGGTGGTGGCAGCGTGCTGGAGGCGCGGCCCACGTGGCGGGTCAGCAGGGGGCGGCAGGGGAAGAAGGAATAGTAACGAAAAGGAGTTCAGTAAATTTGTGTTCCGAGAAAAGAGAAAATATACAAACAGGAAAGCAGGAAAACGTCGTGTGAGTGAACCAGGAAAAAAGGAGGAGGAGGAAACGTACCACGAGTCGTGACGGCATGATTAGGAGGAGGAGGAGGAGGAGGAGGAGGAGGAGGAGGAGGAGGAGGAGGAGGAGGAGGAGGAGGAGGGTGGACACACAATGGGCCGTGTCGGGTCAGGAGAGGGCCGGCCCGTTCACAATACACCAGAGGCCCCGACACAATCCCGCCACACTGTATCACTATCGCCGCCACCCCAGCCACCCCAAATAACAAAATGCCTTACAAAGAGGAGCCTCTCTAACCCCTCTCCCTCCCTCCCTCCTTCCCTCCTTCCCTCCCTCTCCCCCTCCTTCCTTCCTTATCCCCCTCTTCCTCCTCCTTCCCTTCCTATTCGTATTTCGATCAGGATTATTTATTTATTCTTTAAGTGATGTAATTCTGGAAAATATTTGTATCTGTGTTTGTATATTTGTGTTTGCTTGCTTGCTTGCCTGTGTGTGTGTGTGTGTGTGTGTGTGTGTGTGTGTGTGTGTGTGTGTGTGTGTGTGTGTGTGTGTGCGCCCTCCGACCCTTTTCTCTCTCTCTCTCTCTCTCTCTCTCTCTCTCTCTCTCTCTCTCTCTCTCTCTCTCTCTCTCTCTCTCTCTCTCTCTCTCTCTCTCTCTTAATGCACACGCACGCACACACACACACACACACACACACACACACACACACACACACACACACACACACACACACACACACACACACACACAATATCAGTTCAACATTTCCTCATATCCTAAAATCCTTATGCTTCTCCCTCGTCCTTCCCTTCCTCCTCCTCCTCCTCCTCCTCCTCCTCCTCCTCCTCCTCCTCCTCCTCCTCCTCCTCTTGCTGCTGCTATTCACTCCCTCCCCCGCGGCCGATGACAAGGGTGGTGTGTAACCTAACAGGGCGTGGGTCCCGAAGGAGCTACTGAGGTCCCTGTGTGTTCTATGGGCGAGGGAGGGAGGGAAGGAGGGAGGAAGGGAGATGGAGGAAGAGGAGGAGGAGGAGGAGGAGGAGGAGGAGGAGGAGGAGGAGGAGGAGAAAGGCTTCTGGCTGGGAGAGGCTGCACTCAATGGCTGGAACGAATCTCACTTACAGAGTAGGGACCGTGTTGGCTTTGTGAGAACTGATAGGGTGGAGAGGGTAGTTATAGTGATGGTGGTGATGGTGGTGGTGGTGGTGATGGTGGTGGTGGTGGTGGTGGTGGTGGTGGTGGTGGTGGTGGTGGTGGTGGTGGTGGTGGTGGTGGTGGTGGTGGTGGTGGTGGTGTAAATGGTGATGGTGGTGGTGGTGATGATGTAAGGAGAAGTACAGTGCATGGTGGTGAGATGAACAAGGTTGATGAGAGGTGTTGTTTATCCAATGATGGTGTGAGAGAGAGAGAGAGAGAGAGGAGAGAGAGAGAGGAGAGAGAGAGAGAGAGAGAGAGAGAGAGAGAGAGAGAGAGAGAGGAGAGAGAGAAGAGAAAGAGAGAAAGAGAGAGAGAGAGAGAGAGAGAGAGAGAGACGTTGTGCATCACAACACAAAGCTGTCATCATTATCACCTTTTCCTGTTGTTGTCCTTTTCCACCTTCTATTCTTTTTCTTCCATTTCCCTGCCAAATTTTCAATCCTTTATTTCCATTTATTCTCCTCCTCCTCCTCCTCCTCCTCCTCCTCCTCCTGCTACCACCACAACAATGTTTCTTGATTCATTGTGTAAATTTAGCAGTCGTAAAAAGAGCTCATCGATCTTCCAGCGACGATATCAGTGTCTCCCTCAGCAGGGTGGAGAGGGGAGGAGGGAGAGAGGGAGGAGGGAGGGAGGGAAGAGGGGGAAAGAAGAGGGGGAGGAGGGACTGATGATGACTCTATTTGTGTTCCTCCGTGCGCCAGCTAGTCGACCCTTCCCTTCCACTGACTTTCCCACCAGTTCTACTGACTCCTCCTTTTCCTCCTCCTTCTCCTCCTCCTCCATTTCTTCCTTCATGTTTTCAGTTTCCTGTTAATGGCAAGCTACGAACTATAATTAAAAAAGAGAAATAAAGAAGAAAAAAAAACTAATGAAGAGAGGAGTAGGAGGAGGAGAGGGAAAAAGCTATTAACATATCCATATTTTCTTAGAAGCGACATGTGGCATCATACGAGGGCAAGAGGAGAGCGAATGAGGGAACTGGAAGAGGAAGGGGAAGTAAATGAGGAGAGAGAAAAAGAGGGGAGATGGGAGAGAGAGAGGGGAAAAGAGGAGGATGGGAGGAGGAGGGTAGAGGGATGGGGGAACAGAAAGACCTATCAATTACAACAACAATAAATGATGACACACTTCATTAACATCATTTTATGGGACCCCCGACACTCGCCGGGCCTGGGAAGATAGGGAGGGTGAGGGTGAGGGGAGAGGGGAGAGGAGACGGCAACACAACAGTCTCCCCAAGGCGCTGAATGCTCCCCAAGGACTTGTTTGGGGCGGCGAGAGGAGCTGTGGTGTGCCAGGTGTGTTCAGGTGGAACCAGATGCTACTGTTGTCCTTTTAAATGTGACTGTGTGTTTAGAAGAGGCTGGAGAGTAAATGGAGGTCTCTCTTTCTCTCTCTCTCTCTCTCTCTCTCTCTCTCTCTCTCTCTCTCTCTCTCTCTCTCTCTCTCTCTCTCTCTCTCTCTCTCTCTATCTATCTATCTATCTATCTATATATCTATCTATCTATCTGTCTATTTATCTTATTCTCAAGAGCTAATCTGTAATGTAATGTAATGTAATGTAATGTAATGTAATGTAACGTAATGGTGACGGGAACACATGAATGAATGGATTACAAAATGATGAATGTGGTGAATATAAAGGACTTGAGGGTAAATATGACACTCGAAAAAGGTTGTGGAGAATAAAATGAAAATCTCTTAATCTGCATGTGAATTCCAGGGACGATGAGTGAGGTTCCCTGAGACAATGGCAGAGGTGAGGCAGGGCAGGGCAGGGCGGGGCAGGGCGGGGCAGGGCAGGGCAGGGCGGGGCAGGCCGGGGCAAGGCAGGGCAGGGCATGGCAGGGCGGGATTGAATGGGGTAGGACGGGGCGGGGCAGGGTTAGATTGACCGAGCATGGAATAATGAGATGAATGATAAATATTATTAAACGGATAGAGATGTCTGTTTGCAGCCTCCTGTTTCATGTGGCTGGCTTGGCTATCATCAATCTGATTTATGTTTTTGTTCTTATCCTCTCTCTCTCTCTCTCTCTCTCTCTCTCTCTCTCTCTCTCTCTCTCTCTCTCTCTCTCTCTCTCTCTCTCTCTCTCTCTCTCTCTCTGATATCTTTCCTCACTATCCTTGCCAGAGTCCCAGTAACCATGAGAACACTACCACCTCTTCCCTCCCTCCTCTTCCCTCCCTCCTCTTCCTTCCCTCCTTCCTATTCCCTCCTCATCCCTCCCTCCTTCCCCCTCCCTCCCTCCAGTGTCCATTACCCCTCCCGTCGGGCCCTAATATTTGCTCTGATTTTTTATGGTAATTGTTAATTATACGGAGCCATGTAGTCGAGGGCGGCCCTGGTAATGGTCGCCAGTCTTCATTGGGGCCACGATGTATGTTATGTGGCTGGCGCGGGCATGGCAGGGCGGCAGGGCGGCAGGGAGGCAGGGAGGTAGGGAAGTAGGGAGGCAGAGAGGCAGGGAGACAGGGAGACAGGGAGACAGGGAGGCAGGGGAGGGGGAGAGAAGGGGAAGGGGAACTGCTGCTGGGCGAGGATGGCAAGGAAAAGAGAATGGGAAAGGAAAGAAAAGGAGAGGGAAAGGAAAGGGAATGGAGATGGGAAAGGAAAAAAAATAGGAAAATAAATGTTAATTAAGAAACAAAAGAAACTAAACAAATAAAAAAGTAAGCAAGAATTAGCAAAAACAAAAATGCTTAAGGAAGAGAAAAAAAACACGTATATAAAAATAGTAAACGGAGGGAGAGAGAAAATGGGGAAAAGTGTGGAGGGAAGGTCTGATTTACGGAGGAAAGGGGAAGGGATGGAGGAAAGTGGTGATATTCCCAAATTTAAGTTCTCATGGAGAGACCACCCCCTTACCCTTATCCCAACCCACTTTCCCTTCCCATCCCTTCCCCCCTTTCCCTTTCCATCCCTCCCCTTCCCTCCAGGACTTTAACGGGTCAATTAGGGACAACAGGAGAAAACGACCTCTGTGTGTGTGTGTGTGTGTGTGTGTGTGAGAGAGAAAGATGAGAGAGAGGAGAGAGGAGAGAGATGAGAGAGAGAGAGAGAGTGAGAGAGAGAGAGAGAGAGAGAGAGAGAGATGAGAGATGAGAGAGAGAGAGAGAGAGAGAGAGAGAGAGAGAGAGAGAGAGAGAGAGAGAGAGAGAGAGAGAGAGAGAGAGAGAGAGAGAGAGAGAGAGAGAGAGAGAGATGAAAGACACTGAAAAAAAAAATGCATGAGAACGAACTTACTATGAAAATAACACATGAATAATCACATAAATGAAAGAAGCAAGCGAGAACGAGACACAGAAGAATCCAAATTTATACCAGAGACACATGAATTATCCTTTTCCTTTCCCAGCATAATAATTCTTCAAAAGCTAACATGAAAACACCAACCACTGTAGACACTTCTTACCCCGGTGCAGCAATTATCGCTCTAGTGTCTCGGGGCCGCCACACACCGCCAACCTACTACGAGACGACCGCGAAACACCCCCTGATCGCATGTCCATGTTTCCCCTCCACTGAGCAGGAGCAGGAGTAGAGGCAAGGGAGAAGGAGTACACGCACTCACTGATAAAGCGGCATCGTCTTACAACACGCGGGTGGCCGAACACAGGGAGGGGAGGACGGACCGCTGCGTGGCTTGGTTTTTAGGATCCGGGAAGTGTTTTTATCAGTCTGAGTTACACCTGTCAATCAACACACATCCTTAGCCAGACACAGGTGAGAGAGTGACTCTTCCTTTAACACACAGGTCTTCACACACGTAAAGTTTAGGGCAAGATAAGGTGGGAGGTAATAAATAAAAAAGAACAGAGGTAAGGAGGAGAGGAGAGGAGAATGGAGGGTAGAGAGGAAGGGAGGGAGTGGCTTCTCAGGAGTCACAACACCTGTAAACAAAACGCTCTGCCACAAAAACGTGGTTCCTCGTGGTTTGTTCGATGACCTCCAGTCGATAATAAAGGGCAATGTCGACCTTAACCATCACGGGCAGGTGAAAATGAGCAGGTGTTTCGTTCTCGTCAAGGAATTAATTGTTTTATCTGCGGCGTAATCAATCATGGCTGTCTTGACGGGTCTGGAGGCGGGGGTGGCGGTCACAAGGGAGCCCATCCTGCCGCCACCTACACCAACCATCCCGCACACCTAAATGTAAGCTAACAATGTGTATGATGTCGTTCACACAAAGGGACAAACACACACACACACACACACACACACACACACACACACACACACACACACACACACACACACACATACACACACAAGCCACCACCTTCCCCAAACGGCCACAAATGACCTTCTCAAACGCCACATCCGCCAGTAGGAGTGGGCGACGGCGTCCATTGTGCAGACGGCGGGCGGCCTCGGGTTATTGGGTCATTTGGGCGTAATGGACTAGCGGGGGCGGCCGTCTTCCCCCGCCCCGCCCCGCCCCACATGGTCCCGCCTGCCTCTCCCCCGTGTCTCCGTCTTTTTGCGCTGGATTGACGGCGGAGAGGGTCGGTTACCGTATTGATTGTGAGTATTGGTATTGTTGTGGCGTGTGGCGGCGTGTGTCTGACCTGGGAACTTGGCCTCCACCACCCGCCACCCCGTCAATCACCCCCACAACACCCCCGCAAAGTCTCCATCATCCCACCCCCCCTTTCCATCTTTTCTATCACCCCCATAATACCCCAGCACTCCCCATCCTCATTCTCATCCACCTCAAACCATCAGCTTCATCCTTCACCTCCACATGCACTCACTATAACCATCACCATCATTACCACCACTATACCATTCACTACTATACGCCTTCTCCCTCACCACCACACTCTACCACACTCTGAACCATCACTATCCATCCCTCCTCCTCCTGTTAGGTCGGATTCGCTTCTACAATCCCTTCCACACAGCATCTTCTTCCCTTAATATGTATCCTTCTCCCCATCCCATCACC
>JAPQNM010000022.1:16469083-16471583 GCA_029783475.1 Metacarcinus magister
GGGATGACAGACGGAAGGAAGGGAGAGAAAAAGGAGACATACATAAGAGGGCATTGCATATGGGGGAGGAATAGGGGAAAGTTTGAGAGAGAGAGAGAGAGAGAGAGAGAGAGAGAGAGAGAGAGAGAGAGAGAGAGAGAGAGAGAGAGAGAGAGAGAGAAAGAAGGGGGGGTGAGGAGTGAAAATGAGTGTGGCTTTAAGAAGATGTGTAAGAAAGACATCTGTGTGTGCGGTGCGCGAACTCTCACACACACACACACACACACACACACACACACACACACACACACACACACACACACACACACACACAATTTAAATTTTATGTGGAAATATTATTAGTGAGCTGTGTGTGTGTGTGTGTGTGTGTGTGTGTGTGTGTGTGTGTGTGTGTGTGTGTGTGTGTGTGTGTGTGTGTGTGTGTGTGTGTGTGTGTGTAAAGCATTGGGTGTTGGAGCGAGGAAGAGGATGGACGGGAAAGGAAGTAGAGGAGGAGGAGGAAGAGGAAGAGGAGGAAGAGGAAGAGGAGGAAGAGGAAGAGGAGGAGGAAGAGGAGGAGGAGAGACTGACAGGTCACCCAGGTGCTACACTAATTAAAATTTCCGAGGCGGTCCTTGTCTGACGGTCCTTCGCCGGATTAACCCCGAAAAGATGCATTTCAGTAATTCAGGGCGAGAGTGAGGCGGAATGGAAGGAAGGGAAAGTGAAGGCGAGGGTGGATAGGTGGAGCTGTGAGGTTAGCTTGATGAGGAGCAATGCAGGTGGAGGCGAGTGGGATGAGAGGGTGTAAAGTGGAGGCGAGTGGGATGAGAGGGTGCAAAGTGGAGGCGAGTGGGATGAGAGGGTGTAAAGTGGAGGCGAGTGGGATGAGAGGGTGTAAAGTGGAGGGGAGTGGTGAGAGGGTGTGAGGGTGAATCTGTAAGGCGGCCACCTCTGGGGTCCATGTCGTCAAATCTCTCCTTGTCGCATCTCAAACAGAGGCGCAAGTTTGAAAATAATTAGCGAGCAGTGAGCACGACAATGGCGCCATTGAGCTCGCGCGCCGCTGGCCCGGGCCGCCGCGACTTTTCTGTGGCACTGGGAACAACAGCGGGCGGTGGGGAGGGCCAGAGTGCCGCGGCAGGGAGAGGGGACACCAACCATGCCGCCGCCGCCGTCCTGCTTCCTCAGTGGCTCTTGCCTACAAAAGCTTCGAGCTAAAAAAAAAAAACGAAGCGACGAAAGAAAAGTGTACAAGAAAAGGTGTTCTCGCGTAGGTAAATTTTTTGGAAAAGTTGTCCTTAGGAAAAGTTCATTATTTATCCTGAAGAGAAACGAGAGGGTGAGGAGGGTGGGGCGGAACCTTACTACCCTACCCCCCCACCCCACCCCACCCCACCCCACCCCACCCCACCCCACCCCTCCCCAAGGCCGCTGCGCTGACATTTTTTGAAAACCCGGCGCGAGAGTGACGATGAAAGCAGCTCGTGTTTGTGTGTGAGGCCGCGAGGAGCCTCGTGTTGACTGTCGCGCCCCTCCCCCTCCCCCACCACGCCCTCCACTCTCCAAAACTACTACACTTCATGCCTCGCCCCCCCACCTCTCCCCCTGCCGTTCTCCTCCACCATTCGTTTCCCCTTGCCTCGTCCCCTTCGCATTCCTCTCTCGCCTCCCTCACCACGATTTTTTCCTCTGCTTCCAAAAGTTGCGGCAGTGAGCGTCCGAGGGCCAGGGAGCTGCACCGCCCCGTTCCTACTCCAAAACCCTCCAGCTCTTCCTCCTCCTATAGGTCTGTTGCTGTTTGTATTCCTTTGTGATCCTTGTAATCCTTCCTTAACCCTAACTTACTCGCCTTCTCCTCCTCCTACTCCTGCAAGTCTCTCCTCTCACTTTTCTGTTCTGTTCTCACACTCGTGGTGAAAATGATGTATTTCAGAGTATAATGTAGACTTCTAAAGCGGATAAACTCGCTTCACGTCTACAGGCTTTGTGTTATATGTTACTCCTTTTTATATCCGTTCATTCCTCATCTTCCCTCTCCTTACTTTGCATCCTGTTTACTTTTTTTTTCCCCTTGAATTGTCCCCCTACCCATTCCCTTCTCATTATTTCCTTACCATTCCTATGATTTCTATTATTATTTATAAATTCTTAAGAAGGTTTATTTCATTCTCATCGTTATTCTTTCACTTACCTAAACCCATTCTCTTCATTTATTTTTTCTCTCTCCAGCCTTGCGTCCCCTTCCCTCCCTCTTCTGTCATCCTCTTCCCCTCACTGCAATCCCCCAACCCATTTTCCTCAGTTTAACTCCAAGTCCATTCGTCTCACTCTTCTTTTTTCTTTCAGTCTTGCATTTCCCCTCCCTTCCTTTTTTCACTCTCACTGTGATCTCCCAAACCTATTTCCCTCACTCTATCCCAGGGTCCTTTTCCTTCTCTTACCATTCTTTCCTCCTCCATCCTAACATTTATGCCCCTTTTCTCCCTTCCATATCCACCCTTTTGGATTCTCGTGCTGC
>JAPQNM010000022.1:16479083-16496583 GCA_029783475.1 Metacarcinus magister
GTGTGTGTGTGTGTGTGTGTGTGTGTGTGTGTGTGTGTGTGTGTGTGTGTGTGTGTGTGTGTGTGTGTGTGTGGTGCCCGCATGGAGTGTTTGCGAGTGTTTGCGAGTGTTGGGCTGAACACACATACAGCTGGCGTGAGATGGTCAGGTGGGCATCATCCCCTGTTCCTCCCACACACAGCAGGCTATGATTGTAATCTTTAGTCAATTGCCAGCACCACCTGGCTTCCCACCTGTTAGGTGGCCCGGCCCTTCCCTCGCTTCCAGCAGTGAGGCTCTAATCAAAACTTTCTCCATAGTCAACAGTTGAGGTCTCCTTAATATTCCTCGCTATGTCTCTCTCATTATGTCATGTTGTGCTGGAGAGGCGGCTGGCGAGTGTGGACGACGGGCGAGGGCGTACTGATGTGATATCCTTGCAGGAGGTACGGGCGTGAACCAGATGGGCGGCGTGTACGTGAACGGGCGGCCGCTGCCAGACCACATCCGCCACAAGATCGTGGAGATGGCCCACTCTGGCGTCCGTTCCTGCGACATCTCCCGCATTCTTCAAGTGTCCAATGGCTGTGTTTCCAAGATCCTTGCTAGGTGAGTGTCCGGGGACGGTGTCCAGCTAACCCCGAGCTCTCTGGTGTTCCTTGCAGGCCACAGCGGCATAAACCAGCTGGGGGGCGTCTATGTGAACGGCCGCCCCCTGCCAGACTCCACGCGTCAGAAGATCGTGGAGTTGGCGCACTCAGGCGCCAGACCCTGCGACATCTCGCGCATCCTGCAGGTGTCCAATGGCTGCGTCTCCAAGATCCTGGCCAGGTACGCGCGCTAGGGGTCCTGCGAAGGCTTCTGATATTTCACCTTGGACAACTTTGAGGACAGTGACATAACAAGAGTCCTCATGCTCCGGTGTCCCCACGATGCTCATAACCCATGTACTCCGATTGAGTCTTTTTGAGCCTCACGTTGTGTCTGTGTCAGGGTCTCTAGTGTTACGGCTGTCACGCCTCAGCTCCGCCTCTGACACCCGCCTCTTTGCTCCCCGCCAGGTACTACGAGACGGGCTCCATCAAGCCGCGGGCCATCGGAGGGTCCAAGCCCCGTGTGGCCACGCCCCACGTGGTTCAGAAGATCGCTGAGTACAAACGGGAGTGTCCCTCTATCTTCGCGTGGGAGATTAGGGACCGGCTGCTCTCCGAGTGTGTCTGCACCAACGACAACATCCCTAGTGTGAGTATTGCAACCACGCCACTGTTTCTTGGGGCTTCCTACAGCCCCCTGCATGCCAGCCTCTGGTAGTTCAAATATGTAGTGTAGCAATACCCTTGTCGCGCTTCGTGCCGCCAGCCACTCATTTACAGGGAAGAGTTTTCTGAAACTGGACAAGCATAACTTCACTTCCATGTTTGGCGCAATTCCACGAAAGTGTGTGAGACGCGTGTGATCCTGCGGGAGTTTTGGGGAGTGGCTGCGGGGCGCCAGCAGGAGGCCAGCGGGGAGGCGGACCACCACCGACCCTCCTGAACTGAAATTGAAAGTGCAGCGTCCGACCACTGCGAAGAAGCACCATTCCATACTTTATCAAACACGCATCATGTTGAGAAAGTCTGTGAGGGCATGACTGAGTCCCCGTCCTTTTTCTTGTTGCCCAGCTCAGGGCGTCATGAGGAATGTGTCAAGGGTGTCAAGGTGTCTGCAACCCATGCGAAGAACGACGCTTTCTATGATTTCCATAACTTCCCCTTGCACTCCTCTTCACCATACCTTCCGTGCACCCAGAACCCCTGCTGTCCCGTCCCCTCACCACTATCCCCTCTCTCTTATCCTTCCATCAGTCACTATTCTATTACCACCACCTCACACTCCCCCACCAGCTGCCCACAACCCTTACCACACCCCATCATCCTAACCGAGTCATCAGCTCTTCACCACCACCATACCCGTGCACCACCACATACACTCCCCTCTCCACAAACACCTCACCACCACAAGCGGTCAAGTAGCCAATCACGGCACACCATAGGGGTTCTGCCACCCCCACCTTCACCTCCAACACAGCCTTCATCATCACCAAGTCACTTCCTTTCCCGCCACACCTACCCACCACTCCTCAACACTCTTCAGTAGCAGTGCAGTGCCCCCAGGAGGGAGGAGGCCAGCGGGCACGTGCCGCGCGGCGAGATGATGCCTGTGGCGACCCCCGGCACCCCTGCCAGCAGCTGTTACCAGGGTGGCGCGGGCTGGAAACAGTATCGGGTCTTTTTAGACAGTGTTGGACAGCGCTCGACTCCCGTCCATCAGCGAACCTCAATGGGCGGGGGATTGTTTGTTAATAGTCAGTTATCACCGCCAACGAGGGAGGGCGGGAGGGGGAGTGGTGAGGGCGGCGCTGGGGCTCCGGTTACCAAACACCAGCTCGAGTTACCGCAGGTTTTGAGTAGAAGTGGGGGGGAGGGGTGGCTGGCACGAGCAGGAGGTAGGGGGCGAGACGGGGGAGGGAGGAGGCTAAATATTCGGTGAGGGATGATCGGTAGTATTGTTATGATTGCTGTAATTGTCATCATCATTATTATTACTAATTTATTTTTCATTATGATTTATTATTATTATTATTATTATTATTATTATTATTATTATTATTATTATTATTTGTAGTAGTAGTAGTAGTAGTAGTTGTGGTGATTAGTTCCCTTAGTTTACAACCAAGATGTCCTGGGTTCGAATCCTGCTTAGAGTGGAAACAATAAAAGTCGTCTTCTTCAACGCTGTAACCTCTGCTCACCTAGTAGGAAATAGGTACGGAACGTAAGCCGAAGAGGTGTGACTTTTCAACCCCAGCAGGAGCGGAAGGCTGGGAATCCTGCCCTGATTGCGTGTATGTGAAGGGAGAAGAGTTCTTAAAATAGGCGAGGTATATATAAAAGAAATATGTAGTTTATCATCATTATTATTATTACTATTATTATTATCATCATCATTACCGTTATCATCATTATTATTATTTGAACTCCATTCGTTGCAGTCATGTTAATCACCACCAACTATTTAGGAGAATTGCAGGCGAAGGATTAGTCTGCCTCACCTATACTCCCTCCCTCCTTCCCTCCCTCCCTCCCTCCCTCCCTCCCTCCATCCCTCCTTCCTTCACTCCCTCCCTCCCTCCTCCTCAGCGGTGTTGGGTTGCGGCACGTGGAGGCGCATGTCTTTAATAACACTCATAAACTTCCCTGATGGGCCGGGAGGAGGAGGAGGAGGAGGAGGAGGAGGAGGAGGAGGAGGAGGAGGAGGAGGAGGAGGAGGAGGAGGAGGGTACGAGGGGTAATTTACGAAGAGGGGGCATGATAATAGGAAATAAAAGAAGGAAAATAACAATCTGGCGAACACAAGCAAAAGAGCGACAATGGGACAAAGGCAAGACCCGAAACGTGACACACTGACTCTTAAGTGGAAAGTATCAAGTATTGGACGGACGTGCTAGTGTTTGCCTGGGTGGTGGTGGTGGTGGTGGTGGTGGTGGTGGTGGTGGTGGTGGTGGTGGTGGTGGTGGTGGTGGTGATGGTGATGGTGATGGTGGTGGTGATGATGATGATGATGATGATGATAATAATGGTAATGGTAATAATGGAAAAAAAATATAGAGAGAGACAGAATGAATACCAAGTGTAAATCAGACAAAACACCACCACCAACAACAACAACAATAACAACAAAGAAACACTCCTATCCAGCAAGCAGGCAGATAGGCAGGCAGACAGACAGGCAACCATGCAGACAGACAGGCAACCATGCAGACAGACAGGCACCAAGAAGAAAGCAGAGCGCACCGCTAAATGATGTTCCCCAACAACGTCAAGACAATTAGCAGTTCATGGCAGTACGGCGCGGCAGGAAGGGGGAAAGGGGAAGGGGTGCAGAAAGGGGGAGGAGGGGAAAAGGGACAGGAAGGGGAAGGATGGGAAAGGGGGCGGGCCGAGTATGTAATGCCTCCCAAGGGGCCATAAAGGAGCCATTTTCCCGTCGGTCCCGGCCATCACGTGGCTAAAAAGTTGTCCTCCTTCTCCTCCTCTTGTTCTTCTTCCATTCTTCTTGTTCTTGTTCTTATTTTTGTTCTTGTTCTTATTCTTTTTCTTGTTCTTCTTCATTTTCTTCTTCTTCTTCAACCTTTTTCGCTCTCCTCTTCTTCCATTTCTTGTCCCCCGTGCAAGAGGAAAATGCCAGCCAGTCAAGTTAGAAGGAAGTTTGGGCAAGTTGTTTAGCTTGGCCATAGAGAAGCATGAAGAGGAGGAGGAGGAGGAAGAAGAAGAGAGGGGGTTGGTTAAGGACAAGGAAGAGGAAGTGGAGGAGGAGGAGGAGGAGGAGGTAGAGGTTAGTCTCAAGTTGAGTTTGGAAGACTTGTCGAGACAGAGTTTGGGGAAGTTTGTTCAAGCTGACGATGAATTGGTTGGTCATGTTCTGATAAGTCTGGTGAGAGCCAAGTTGTACTGCGGTGAAGCTGTTTCTGTCTTGGAGGTGAAACTAATTGTGGAGGAGAGAAGTTGTGTTTGTTGTGAAACTATTTGTTTATCAATTCATTATTTATTATTTCATTTTGGTTACTGCTTTGAATTGAAAGTCTGAAGTTTGTAGTTATTATTAGGTTAGATTTGAATTAATTTTGAGAGGACTTTCTTGTTTCTGGTTTGAAGTTACTTTTATTTTTTGAGGAAACAATGAAGTTGTTTTGTAATCACTTTGTCTGAAACTAGTTTGTGGAGAGACGAACTTTCTGGTATTGAGATGACTAGGTGGTTTTTCGGGAGATAAACAGACATACTAATAATATGTCTCATGGATGAGTTTACAATTAGTATAGTCATGTAAAAAAAAAACCATATGATTTTCTTTTTCAAAAAATAGGTTGTGAAAGACAAATTAAAAATATATAATTTCCCTAACATGAAAACTGACGGATATATAACATGCAATTTACATTTTACAGCAAGTTGGCAGGTTGTCAGGCTTTTGTGGAGGAAATCTGGGTGGATGTAATGTGTGAGTGAGTGAGGTTGATAGTGTTGGTGAAGCACAGGGCTGAGCCGAGACTTGCAGGGCCTCGCCACGCACTGCCGGTTGGCTCTCGCGAATGAAACACTTTTGAAAACCTTACTTAGAGCCTGGAAACACAAACCAGTAGTAATTATCTAATGGAATTGTGGAAAATATAAATAAACTGTATATCAGATTAAACAAGGCAATACTAATCTAACCAAACCCAAGCAAACACTTGACGAAACATAACCACCGAGGAACAGTCCAAACCATGTGACCACACGGACACAAACCCAACCATACAAGTGTTCCTTCCAGAAGTAGACTCAACCATGTTCAACCAAATTAGGTCCGAACCACCCACACAGAAAGATACGAGTCAGTGTGCAAGTCAAAGCTCACCAACAACCATTTCAAGAGACAAGACTCAACCAAGCCAAAAGGAACCAACACAACCTTTACCTATGAAAAAATAATAACTAAACCAAAACTAGACTCAATCCAAACACATTCAGTCTAACTTAACCAGAAGGTCGCAGCGCATAGGTCGAGGTGGTGTAGGTGGTAGTGGTGGTGTAGGTGGTGGTAATGCGTGTTGGCTGAAGGGGATGAGGGCTAGACCAAGGGATTACTGGACTATATTATAAGCATGAACTGAGCGGCTCTTCACCACAGCCGCCATAGTGGAGAGAGAGTTAGGGTCTGGATACCTATGGAGAGAAAGAGGTGAATAAACTAACATTCAATCACGGGTCTGGAGGAGCTTCAGACCTTTGAGATGAACTTGTTGATAAGACGCGACCGTGTCCTCCTCCTCCTCCTCCTCCTCCTCCTTCTCCTTGTCCTTTCTCTTCACCGACCTGTCTCTCTCTCTCTCTCTCTCTCTCTCTCTCTCTCTCTCTCTCTCTCTCTCTCTCTCTCTCTCTCTCTCTCTCTCTCTCTCTCGCTCGCTCCTTTTCCCTCCTCTCTTTCACCGAATCCAGTTATTTATATATATATTTTTCGCCTTTTTTATCTTTCGCCGTCAATCCTCTCCTTTTCCTTTCATCTCCTCGACAAGGGCGTATCCTCCTGTCTTCGCCCTTTTACTTCTCCCCACCTCCATTACTTCTCCCTATCATTCCCTATCACTTTATCGACCTCCTATCTTCCTTTCCCGTTCATCCTCTACGTTCTACGCCTCCAGCCTCGTCCCCATAACCCCGCTGCCCCTCCCCAAGCCTCTCACCCTCTCTCTCTCTCTCTCTCTCTCTCTCTCTCTCTCTCTCTCTCTCTCTCTCTCTCTCTCTCTCTCAGCCGCCAAATCCCTCAGCACCCCGTACACCCCTCCTCACATCCCTAGCATTCCTCTCCATCTTTCCAGAGCTGCTTACTCCCCCCGCCCACATCCCCGCCACACGTAGGAATCCCTCCCCATCCCCCACACCCTTAGCGCCCCTACCTTACTTTCCTCCCTTACACATTTTTCCACACTCGGCTTCCCCTACTCTTATTCTTCCTCCTCCTCCTCCTCCTCCTCCTCCTCCTCCTCCTCCTCCTCCTCCTCCTCCTCCTCCTCCTCCTCCTCCTCCTCCTCCTCCTCCTCCTTGATAACTAGTGAGGAGTCTCGCCGGAGATGTGTCGAGCCGGAGATATAATGAGAGATTTGTAGCATCTGTGAAACACTACATGTGCGGCAGCTAACCAGGTATAATTGGTTTGTTGCTGTGTTGGTGGTGGTGGTGGTGGTGGTGGTGGTGGTGGTGGTGGTGGTGGTGACGGTGGTGATAATAGCTGTGGTAGTTAGTAGTAGTGATGAGGGTTTGTTGCTGTGGTGGTGGTGGTGGTGATAATAGCTGTGGTAGTTAGTAGTAGTGATGAGGGTTTGTTGCTGTGGTAGTGGTGACAGTGGTAAAGATTAATCATCCCTTCAAATAAAGAAACACAGCATCTCACAGCGATCCCGAATGTTACGTAAGACACAACACAGCAGCTTCCAGGAACAGCTGCATCTGTTCCGCCTTCAGGTTACGAGTCAACACCGTCACGTTACACCTGAAATCAAGGTTTCCCCTTCCCCTTTCCCCTTTCCCTTCCCCTCACACCGTCTACACACACACACACACACACACACACACACACACACACACACACACATCCGGTGCAGCGAGGTACAGTACGGTAGAGTGTAGGGGTGCACGGTGCTGTGGTGGTGGTGGTGGTGTGGTGAGGGAATGGTGCGGCGAGGAGGGAAGCAGGGAGGGAAAGGGGGGCTAGGGAGGGAGGGAGGGAGGCACGTCACAGCCGGTACGTCAGGCGTGCAGCCGTGTGTGAACGAGGCCGAGTGCTGTGCTAACCCAACTTAAATCCCGCCCACTCTCCTACACCCGCTCGGCTACACCCGCCTGGCTACACCCATCTCCCTACACCCACAAAACGCATTACAATACACCCTTCACCCCATCTCGGAAACACACACACACACACACACACACACACACACACCGTAGCTACACCCAACAGGTACAGCCAACACCTGAACAATGATGTACACCTCGTTACACCTTCCGTTGGAGTGTGTCGGAGTGGAGAGGAAAAGGAGTGGACGGAAGGGATAAGAGATAAGGGGGTAGGGGTGGTGGTGGGGGGATGGCGGGCACTAGGTAATAATGCATCAAGAAAGTGTAACGTGCTGCAACACCCCGCCACCAGGACTACACCCGCTGCCCTACACCCAAAACAATGTAAGTGAAGCTTGGCTGAGGTGTTGCTTCACTGCTTCGAGACTTTTTAAGAGGCTGTCCCTTTAACCTAGATTATTATTATCATTCTTATCTTTTTGATATATACGTTTCCGCATTTGTGGTTGTTGCTGTTCATTTGTTACGGCAATATTGATACTTATTTGATGAAGAACACTAATGATAAAAGTAGTAGTAGTAGTAGTAGTAGTAGTAGTAGTAGTAGTAGTAGTAGTAGTAGTAATAGTAGTAGTAGTAGTAGTAGTAGTAGTAGTAGAAGTAGCAATTTAAAAAAAACTTTTGAGAATTACCCACAAGAAGATAATGCACAAGAAAGGAGGAAGAGAGGGAAAGAGGGAAAGGAGGGAGGCACGAGTAGGAAGGAGGAAGGAGGAAGGAGGAGGCAGGCAGGGAGGGAGGCAAGGAGAGAGGGAGGGAGGGAGGCAGGCTAATGGAACTCACCCAGACCCGTCTCAGAGGTCCGCAGAGTCACCTTGTCCTAACACCAGCCTCGGCCTTGACTTCGCCCTCACGCACACACTCACCTGTCAAACAAAAACACAAAATTACAATATTTCCCGCATACACAATAAAACACGCCCACTGCCGCTTAATAGAGATAACACACTTTTAATGTTTTCACTCGTAGCGGCGTGAATACTAAGGGAAGTGTGACCAGCAGCTTAAGTTGAGGTCACGGCGAGTGGGAGGCTGAGGCGTCCGCGGCTCCCGAACACGTGTCTCAGCCGCTTCAGGAGTCGAGAAATCCAGGTTGTGTTGCATTAATACTCCTGTTGCAGCTGACCGCCCCCTCCCCCCTCCCCATACCACTATACACGCCGCAACACAACGCTGCAGGGAAAGGAAGAAGGAATGGGAGATATTATATAACATACTTATAATTTCGACATCTCTTATTTGCGCTGTTTTTTTTATTTTTTCCTTCGCCGTTAAAATCATTGTTGCTTCATGTATACCTGGAAGCACCGCGTTTTATTGCCTCCATATCGGGGTGATCGATAGCCTTGTGTCGCCGTTTGCAAAATGGTGAGCAGCGGCGGCAGTGGCGGCGAGGCAGCGTAACAGCGGTAATCTGGTGTAAACAAGCGACGGTGCATTATGTGTGCGTGAGGTAAACCGGCCGGGCATTACCTGAGCTGCATCTGCCGGCCGCTGGAGGAGGTGTGGGTTGGGGAGGGGGAGGGAGAAGCGACACCCCGCTCTGTACACCGTCCGAAACAAGAGAAACACGCCTAATCGGATCCCGCCGCCACAACAATGCCTCTGCGTTTCATTCACCCCCGTGAGAGCCGACAGATGGCGGGGCGGTCGGTGCTCGCCTCCCCGCGCGGCTCCGAGGGGTGTCAATACAGCGGCTTACTGGGTGTTGTTTATGGCCGGGGAACACCGCGCCGGCGAGCACCACCGACGCTGAGGCAAAGGGTTATGCTTCTCCCGGAGCACCGCGGCTGATGGCCTGTAAAGCGTCGCGGCAAAAGAGGGTTTTTGTCTCGCACTGCAAACTCTTGTCGGGCGTTACTGAATGCTGGAGGGCGCACGGTAAATGGGCTTATGCTAGGCTTGTTTTGTGGGTCTTTGGGGAAGCTCACAGCCTGGAAAATGTTGCCGCGAAGAGCCTTGCTTTGAAGGTGCCGTGGCGGGCCATCCGAGCCCCGGCCGACCTGTCATGGCATGAGTGTTATTGATTGGACGGGCAGGGCGGCGCCCCTCCCAGTTAATATGGAAGGTAATTACGGTGGAGGGCGGCGCTGCCGCTACGACCACTAAGAGGCTTTGGTCGATGCTACACGGTAATGCCAGCAGGTGTAAGTGTGCTACAGGGTCGCAGCAGAGGCAGCGTCTCTCACCTGTGTGTCGCACCTCTTATTTGACATCTGAGGCTGACGGAAGCGCTCAGGGTTTGTCGCACTCCCCTCTGAGGGTTCTTGTCTCCTACTCTCCTTTACTCTAAGTGTCTCAGTGGCCGCACAAAATTGCCGCATGACTTACATCAGACTAAAGTGAGTCAAAGGATTGTTGTGTGTGGGATGGCGTGAGGCGGTGGGTCTCCTGGGGAGGGTGGTGTGGCGGGTGGCACGGTGGGATCCCGCTGATAAACTCTCTTGTTACCATTAAGAAAGGCATCAACACTAGAACAAGATTTATGAATAAAGTGATGAAGGAAATTATGAATAGAAGTAAACGATTGAGAAACTGAAGATTTTCGTTAAATAAATAAGAAAGAACCAATGAAGCTGGAAACCAAGCACCTGACACGCCTAGGGAGCTGAACAGCTCTGGAACCAAGGAATGTGAAATAAATAACAACAATAGAATCAACAAAACTAAATAAATATATAATTAAACAAATTAATAAACAAATTAAAATTCGACAGCAAGGAGAAGCGGGCAATCAAGACATTTATAAACTAATTAATTTAGAACAAAACTCATGAAGCGGTAAAAGTACGAAGTAATAGATTTGATCCGAGAACCAATGAAGCGACACACACACGGACGACAGAACTGGCGATCAGATGCACTTATGAACACACGAACTGAAGGTTTAAGAGTTAGTGCACTTGTCACACACACAAACACACACACACACACACACACACACACACACACACACACACACACACACACACACACACACACACACACATTAATATATATCGTCAGCATCGTTACCTTCTCCATCACAGTTACGATATTCATTCTAACGTCACTACACACACTCCTTCACTCACTATGTGTACAACCATGTATGTAAATTACGCACACAACTAACTGTTTTATGATCTCTTCTGTAAGTACGTACACATACATACATACACCCTTTTCCCCTCATCTCCTCCCCACTTGAGCACTTGACCGCCCCACTGCCGCCTGTCCCCGTTCCTTCCCCTCACATAGACACTCTGTAATGACTCTCGACAACCCCATCCATTAATATCCAATTCTGAACGCACACGTGTTTTATCCTCCCTCCTCCCCCCTCCCCCTCCTTGCCCCGGGCCGTGCATCTCCCCGTCACTACACGTGTTTCCGGCGGGCCGATACGTGGTTATTGATGGGGTTTTGTCATCAGCACTTGGCGGGGATGTTTAGCGGCCCGAGGGGAGTGAGGGATGACAGCAGCAGGAGGAGGAGGAGGAGGAGGAGGAGGAGGAGGAGGAGGGAGGAGGAGGAGGAGGAGGAGGAGGAGGAGGCGATAACAAAAATTTATATGATAATGATGCTGATAACGACAAAATGCATAAAGAGTAAAAAGAGGGAAGAGAAGATAATAAAAACAGGGAAAGGAAGAAAACGTAAAACAAGGAAAACAAAAAAGGATAAAAAAGGCAATCAGGAAGAAGTCAAAATTTGTCACAGATATAAAAAAAATAAAAAAAAAGTATTTAAGAGTGAAGCACACTTGCCGTCCATCGTTGTGTGAGTGTTTAGTAATAGGAAAGACCAACCCAGACACTCAGACACGGGCAGCACAGGTGACGGTATCAGGGTGTGGGTGTGTGCGTGTGCGTCAAGTGGTAGTGAAGGTTTGCGGTGGTAGACAAGGGCTCAGTGCCAGCGCAGTGGTGTAAAGTAACTGCGGCGGCATTATGATTTGATGCTGCGTCAGATAAACACGGCGAGCCAAGCATCAGGATGGATAGCAAGGCAGCGAAGGATGCGAGGATGCAACGGTCTGCTAATACAGTAAACCTTAAGAAAAAGCAGAGAAAAACCTTGTGACAATTAACACCTCACTAAATAAGATAAAATAAAAAACATATATACATTAGGACAATGACAAAATCTGACGACTTCTAAATCTTACAGAAGAAGATGGATGGTTCCCAAATCGAGGGAGGAATGACTGGAGGGAGGGAAGGAAGGGGAGAAAGAGGGAAGGAAGGCAGGAGGGAGGGAGGGAGGGAGGAAACACCCGGTCAGTAGCTTGCCTCACCCACTCACACCTCGAGAAGGAATTTCACGGGTGTCACTCCTGCCTTGCCTCGTCCTAATGAGTGGCCTCGACTTAGACCAGCGAGATAGTACCGCGACACTGGCGGCGGCGAGGCCAGGCAGCCACCCGAACACTGGCAAGGGAAGGCAGGGGCGTGACAGGGCGTTGGCATGATGGTAGCGGGCGTGGGTTGTAGGGAGTGTGGGCGTGGGTGGGGATGAAGTCTTAGCCAAGTGCAGTGGGATGGGGGAGAGGACCAGCTGTTGATGGGGAGGTGAAGAGGGTGGAGGAGGATCGGGTAGGCGGGAGGAGATGGATGGAGAGGTGGAGAGAAGGAATGGGTGACGGAAAATGTGGGCAATGAGGAACGGCTGATGGTACAAGAATGCCGACAAAAGGAGAAAAAAAATACAGAATGGATTAGGGAGAATAGTGATAAAAGAGAAGGAAAGAATGCCGATAAATGATGAATAAGCAGACATCAATAATAGTGACGATGAACAATGATGGGAGGATATCGATACATATAAAACCAAGTCAAATGAAAATGAACCAAAATTAATCATGAACAATAAAAAAAAAATATATATATATACTACCAAAAAATAAATAAGATAATAAATAACAACTATTTTCTTCACTTAAACTAAAATTATAATATCTTAAGAGAAAAACAGCATTGAAGTTGTAAAAAGGTGACTAAAATCTCTTGGTTTAGTTTACATTTCTGACAGCAAGAGTGGCGTCTGTGCTTCTCTAATTAGATGATTCCTGCCTCGTGACACTTCAAGGAACCCGACTCATGCTTCGAGGATTCACGACACTTAATTTGCCACCCACTACCGCCTACCACTCCTGTCCCCCCCACCTACTACCACCGTCCTCCCCTACTACCACCATCCCCCACCCTACTACCACTGCCTCTACCACCTACTACTACCCTCTACCACCGTCTCCACCCACCTATTACCACCGTCTCCACCCATCCACTATCGCCCGCTACCACTATTCCCATCCACCCACCACAGTTCTATCCCATACAGTCATCCACACACTGCACCTCCAGTCTTGTTCCACTCATCCGCCTCCATCACCGCCTATCATCCACCCACTTAACCACTATCCGTCTTCCCTCACGCTGCAGCCTTTCCCAGACCTCTGCATCCACATACATATTCCACTCATCAATACCGTCTGCCGCTCATCCACTATCAACTCCCTATGTCATAACAACTATAATATGTTCCCACCTTAAAGACCGTACGATGCAGCACAATACAGAACATTGCTGCCAAACCTGTACCTGCGCCTCATTTACCTCACCTATACTCATTACGGCATTAATCGTATTATCGTATCCATGAATTAACTGGTAATAAGGATAAGCCATGAGTAGGTAATGTGTTAAACTTTTAATCGGAGGAAAAGTGGTCATGTTATGATGTGAAGGCTGGAGAGTATGAGACTTTTATAAGGAATTGTATCTTACATTGACGACAAGATTATAAAGTAAAAATTAACGTTGATTTTTAAAGAGTTTGCTTGCGTTGTATAGTTATTTCAATCCTTAGTTATTATGATCACGATAAAAAAAACGCTATTTAACGAAAGTAAGAATATTGTGTGTGTGTGTGTGTGTGTGTGTGTGTGTGTGTGTGCTCGCGTAAGATCTCAGCCCCCAAACTTAGCAGCTTTTGTTGATGTTTAGCTTCGAGAAGAAAGAAAGAAAGAGGGAGGAGGAGGAGGAGGAGGAGGAGGAGGAGGAGGAGGAGGAGGAGGAGGAGGAGGAGGAGGAGGAGGAGGAGGAGTAGAAGGAGAGAGAGAGAGAGTGGGAAGGACGGAGGGGGTGTGGAGGGAAGAGGGAACAAGGTAGAAAAGAAAGGAGGAACGGTGCTAGAGAGAGAGAGAGAGAGAGAGAGAGAGAGAGAGAGAGAGAGAGAGAGAGAGAGAGAGAGAGAGAGAGAGAGAGAGAGAGAGAGAGAGAGAGAGAATAGTTGTGCAAGTTTCATTTCTGTGAGAGTTGGTGCTTTTGTGAGTAAGTTTTGGTGTACGGATGCCAAACAATGCTTGTCTCGCTCCTTGGGGCTCTGGCTTATTATCTATTTTTATTCATTTTTTTCTTATTATTATTATCCTCCTCCTTTTTCTCCTTCAACCATTGCATTCTTAAAGCTCATTCGTCTATTATATAATATTAGCTTTATGTAATGATTTTTTGTAGGTTGCGTTGCATCTGTATTCCTCTAACAATTTTTTTGCTTACATATATACTTTTTTTTTCTTCTATTTTTCTTTATCTATTTATATCTTTGCTTCAGTGTTTAAGTTTTTTTTCTTCTATAATTTATCTTCTTGTTTCATTACTATTATTATTATTATTATCATTATTATTAGTTATTATTTTCATTATCATTATTATCATTTGTGTTTTACGTAACTTTTTTATTTGTTTTTTTAATGCTTCTTTTTCTTTTTATTTCTTTATTGCAATGTGCCTTGGTCATCCCTTTGTTTTGCTTTGTTTTTCTCTTTTTCTCAGAATCAGAGCTCTCTTTATTCTTGGCAGTTTTAAGGCTGGAGAAAGAAAGAAAGAGAGAGAGAGAGAGAGAGAGAGAGAGAGAGAGAGAGAGAGAGAGAGAGAGAGAGAGAGAGAGAGAGAGAGAGAGAGAGAGAGAGAGAGAGAGAGAGAGTTGGAGGGAGGGGGGAAGTCGCGAGAGAGCAGTGCTTCACCTAAATACCCTTCTCTTTCCCTTTCACTCTCTCTCTCTCTTTCTCTTCCACTCTCTCTCTCTCTTGCACTCTTTCTTTACTTCCCTCCGTCTTTCTCTCCACGTAACAACTAATCAAAGGAACACAGGAAGGCAAATTATTCCGTCTTTCTGACTTCTCTTGTTTTTCCATTCTTTCTCTCCTTTCTTGTCCCTCCTTCCCTCCTTCCCCGTTCCACCACCTCCTCCTGACACAAGGTTTCTTTCCCACACGGTCCTTGCCAAAAACAAGGACTCTTCAAGTTTTGGCGCGAATCTGCAAAAATAATAATAACAAAGTAATTTTACGCTAATTTTGGTCCTGGAGAAGAAAGGTAAATAGTGAAAGAAACTCGTGCGGTAAAAGAGAGATAAACGGCCACGCATTCCCGCCTCAAAAAAACCAAAAAAATATATATATATAAAAAGAGAAGTAAACACGTTACAAAAGAATAAATATCATACTGAATACGAGCCAAAAAAAAATACATTGCAACAAAATAATCCTGTCTTTAGAAAAAGAAAAAAAAAATTACGCAGGAAAGATTCGATACAAAAACAATGAAACCAACACAATACTTGCAGGTTAAGGCAGGGAGGGTGGTAGTAGTAGGCATTAGGGTAGGTAGCCATTAAAGCAAAAAAAAAAAAGAAGGAAAGTCAATCGAGGGCAAATATAATGATTGAGAGGCGCCATTGGACCCCGGCGAAGCGTAGGACATTTGCAGGGTTTGCGGGGAAATTCTGGCGTTCACAGCTTTCTGGTTCCTGAAGCACCCTTGCCCGAGTGGCTTTCAGGAACCTGGCGGCCGCGGAGTACTGTCGAAGGTAGGGAGAGGGCGAGGGTGGTGGTGGTGGTGGTGGTGGTGGTGGTGGTGGTGGTGGTGGTGGTGGTGGTGGTGGTGGTGGTGGTTGTGTAGAGAGTTTTGGGCGGTAGGGAGAAGTAGAGAGCGAGGGAGGGCGGCCGGGAAGGAGGATAAACTAGTGTTGGAGATTTTTTTTTCTCTTTTTTGGTGGTCGGGGTAGGTAGAGAGGCTGGGTGGTCGGGGGGAAGGATAAACTAGACTCGGAGAGAGAGAGTTTTTGGGTGGGACGGGAAGGTAGCAGACAGGTAGTGAGGGGGGTAAGGGGAGTGGCAGGGAAGTTGTGGGGAGGAAAAAGTATTGGGTTGGGAAAGAGCTTGAACGTGGAGCTGAGAAGTGGTGAGTGGAGGGAAAAATACAGTGGAAAGAGGTTGTGTTGTGGCTAGAAAGTCTGGGTGTAGCACAAGAAAAGGTTATTAGCAGAATGAAACCTCGAACGTGTAAGAGTGATGCTGTGGGTGGCGGCAAGGCGACGCACAGCATGCAGTACACGGTGGATGTGGGTGGGAAGGATAATGGGTGTAGGAGATGTGATCTGGAGAGAATAAGGATTACATGAATATCATCTGTCTTACCACAAGCAAAACCCATTCAGGAATAATTGTTTCAAAAGAGATACAAGAAAAACAAATGTACTTAACCAGGTTATTTAAAGCAGATGAAGAAAAAAAAAACAGGTCCAACTTTTGGTGCAAATCAGGTGGTTGACAGAGCCAAAGTCAGACACGAGCCACAAATACGCATGAGCAGCGAATGTCTGTTGTAAAGCCTTGCTGGCAGGACCATGACCTCTTAACACTTGAGGAGCGGCAGATCGCGCGCCGAGGCAGTGGCGTGGACCTTGGCGTGTCCTGGAGACGCCGCTACAAGGACAAAGTATGTCGAGTGAGGGCGAAGCGATTAGGCTGGAAGACTGGCGTGTTCCGTCCCCTTTGATGCGATCGCTGCCTTACGCCACCGGCTGCCGGGCGATGCGTACATAAGAGGATCTTGCTGCATTTCTCCTCCACTTCACTCGACAGCGACTCAGGGGGTGCCGCTGTGCAATGGGCGAGCGCGCAGGATTAGTGTAAAACAGGCAAGGGTCCCACCAAGGCGGCCCCTTGGCCCCGCCACAATGTAGACTGGGCGAGATGACCTTAAATAGCGTCAAGGGTCCCTGCTTAGTGATGGAGACTCTGCTCACTTATCATTACTACTGTAAATATTTTTTTCTTCTCACAAGCCGTAACTTGAGTCGCCTTGATCTAGTACTAAGGTTTATTGTGCAGCTGCAGGACATCAGATCCTTGCACGGCCTTTCTTGCCGCCACACAGACACACGTCATCTTCAAACTGATGTCTTTTAGGATACTAAATCTGATCATATCCAGGTACACGGGCGCGGCTTGCGTCTTGAGAAGCATTACACTCAAACCCATCCACGCACCCCACACACTCCCAACCCTTCACACACACACACACACACACACACACACACACACACACACACACACACACACACACACACACACACACACACTTGAGCTAGTCAAACACTCAGTATGGCAGCGAAGTTTAGTGTTACGATTGTCTTGCTCTACGATCAAGTATTTAGCATGAATTAACAGATAAACCCATAATTCATAATCTTCACTCACAACTAAATAATCTAATGATAGTGAAACAGCCTGTGATCCAATGGGAAATTTCTTGCATATAGGAAGATTAAATAATCCCCCCTAGCTAGGCAGTTACAGACCATATATTTCTGCTAGGGTCTCACCAAGAAGCTGCCCTGAACCAGGATCGAACTCGCAACCTATAATCCACGAGCCGAGCACTGTAATACCACAGAGCCACCGGGGCCTTGCATATTAGACCTCACAACACACATAAAGAGCAATTAAATGCAACACGGAGCTCACACTGCCGGACACAACTCAAAACACATCATCCATTAAGCTAAAAAGTCTAAAAGATCACACCTAGAGTTGAGTAAGTCATCATTGATCTAAGTCTTGGTATTACACTCAAATCAACGCCCCGTTCCGCTCCGCCCCGCTTGCCCCGCCTGCCCCGTACTGGCTCACCTTCACCCCGCTTCCTCCCATCCAGTGTGGGTTTCAACTCGCCCCGCCCCGTGGACCGCTGCCCCGCGAGGTCCTCCGTGGCACCTCAGGGGACCTCCGCGATTGTCTTTCAGTCGCCTAA
>JAPQNM010000022.1:16506583-16521583 GCA_029783475.1 Metacarcinus magister
TTCCCTTCCTCTTGGCCAAGTATGGTAATGAGTCGAACAGTCAGTCTGTCTGTCTGTCTGTCGGTGCAAATATCCTCGACATGAAGCATATCAACAAAAATGTATTATAGAAGCAGATGCATTGTATTTTTACTTCATTTAGTTTTGCAGTTATAGTTACGGCATTGTGTGTGTGTGTGTGTGTGTGTGTGTGTGTGTGTGTGTGTGTGTGTGTGTGTGTGTGTGTGTGTGTGGGCGCGCGCTAAACAACAATGTCTGTGCAGCGTGATATTAAAGAGATAGTCTGTTAGTTAGTGGTCGCCAGCCAGCCAACAGCCAACCAACAGCCAACCAACAGCCAGCCAGCCACGCAGCCTTTACAGTAATTTACATACTTCACCCGTCTGGCAGCCCCGCCCCGCCCTGTCCTGCCCCGCCCCCTCCTTCCCACTGCGCCCGCCTCACGCTCCGCCATCACTTTCGTACCGCACGTAAATATGGAGGTAAATTACTACCCCTTCCTTCGTCGTGCTGCTTATAAATTTTCTTACTGTAAGTCACGCGGCGATGGCGGTGGCGCAGAACCCAAGGTGTATGTATGTATGTGTGTATGTGTGTGTGTGTGTGTGTGTGTGTGTGTGTGTGTGTGTGTGTGTGTGTGTGTGTGTAGTCGGGGTGTGTGTGTGTTCCTCTGCGTGGTGGTGGTGGTCGTGAGGTGTCCAATCAAAACACGGCCTTCCCTCACCTGTTACAGCGATTGGCCGAGGCGTCAGCGGGAGGATCTTGTTGTCTTTTAAGAGCGCCACCTAGAAAACCTAATGATGATTTATGGGAGAAGAAGATTATGGAGGGAATTTCAGTGCGACGCAGGGAGGAGAGAGAGAGGGAAGGAAAGGGAGAGGGAGAGAAGGAGGGAAGGAAGGAAGGACGTTAACAAGGCTACTTTAGAGATGAGAGTTTTGTTGTTGTTATCATTATTATTATTATCATTGTTATTGTCATTATTATTACTATTATTTTCATTATAGTTATCATTATCAAAGCAACAATGATGATGATAATGATCCCTTTATCTATTACACGGATTCATAGATAGATGGATATAGATAATTATCATTATTATTATCATTATCACTAGTACTTTTGTTTAATTGTCTGCTGCTTTGCGTTAATAAAATAGGAGAGAGAAAGAGAAAGAGAAAGAGAAAGAGAAAGAGAGAGAGAGAGAGAGAGAGAGAGAGAGAGAGAGAGAGAGAGAGAGAAATAATAACCCATACCAATCCCTTCATAAAGGAAACTAATACTACTACACACTGCCGACACCACCACCACCACCACCACCACCACCATCACCACCACCACCACCACCACCACCACCAAAATTCCATAATATTGGTGGCCTGTCCTCCTCCTTCTCTTCCTCTTCCTTCTGCTTCTCCTCCCCGCCCCCCGCCAGGTCTAGGAATGCACCGCCTTATCATGGGGGATTAGCGACCCTCTTTGTTAGAGGTACAAACCCTTATCTAACCGAGAAAGTTGGAAAGAGAATCCAATCCGCTCTGGAATGCCTTTAACCTCCGCCGATCTTGTGTGGGGGACAAAGACGAGGGAGTCCTGCCGCTGACTGCACGCCCCCCACACCTCCAACACCCCCAACACACGCCCTACGCACGCCACGCCCATACAAGCATAACCACGCCCACATAGATACAAATTTCCAACCATACAGATGCACTGACATATCATACAGTCGTACCAGCCCATCCATAAACACAGGAACTCGTACCTAAGCACGCCCATCTTGGTACAGCAGCCCACCAACCCGCCCACCTCACCACCTATTCATCACTACGCCCAAGCACACCAGTACAACACCATCCCTTACCGGTATATCATGTCTAGGGTTCCTCCGCCACGCCCATCCAATTAGCTATTATCACGCCCACACCAGGTAATACTCGCCCACACCAGCACCACCTCGCTATGCTTTCTCCTATCACAATAATTCATCTAGCAACTAAAGAAATATAAAATAAATAAGATAAATGAATAAACTATAAATGAAAGCATCTACCACAAGAAATCAAAAGAAGGAAAGATAAAGAAGTTAACGAAATATGTTGAAAGACTGACTTCCTTCCAGCCAGTCAAAGGGATGAAGAAGGGAAGATAGCGACTCATCCTTGCATTATCACCCTCGTAACAATGCACATCCCATGCACTTTACTGTCCTTCTTGTCATTAGGCTCATTGCACAATAGTAATACCAATGAAGGAACATGCAGTACATACCTGGCAGTGTAACCTGGTGATTGCAGTGAACAAGGAGGACACAGCAGACCAGCACCGGTGTAACTGAGGAAAATAAAAGAAGGTTAAGAATGCAGGAAACACTACATAATAAATCCACAACTTAAGTTTCATATACACTCAAAATAATAACACATACAGCACGAAAAGATTTACAACACAACACTTAATAGATCCACACCAAGACAAGGCGACAATATCCACACAAGAGTGCAACAAAAACTTGAAACAAAAAAAAAAAACGCGTCAAAAAACAACTTATCTACCTCTTCATAATGCAACAACAAGCATAAGCACAGCCACCACCTCTGTACTCAAGGTTTTTTTTTGGGGGGAGGGGTGGTGCAAGGGGGGGTGCAAAGGGGTGTTACCTGAGACCGCTTCATTACCAATCATCCAATCAGGCAGTCAGGTGCAGTGTGGCGGGGCGACAAGGTATCCCGGCACAGTTACAGCCTGTTAACCTTCCCTGGTACTGGGTGGGGGAGGGAGGGAAGGATGGAGGGGAAGGAGGGGAAGGCAGGGAGGGAGGGACAGTCGCACCATTACCTCCAGCGTTGGGTTCGCTTATCTGATGCTGGCCAGTAACCGGAGTCAGCTGGTGCCCGGGAAGGTGGAGGGGCAAGGGTGGGGAGGGTGAGGGAGGCAGAGGACAGGTAGGAGGGGAAGGAGCAGTGGAGGGGAAAGGAAGGAGAGGGAGAGGGAGGAGTGGGATGAGGATTCACTCTAATGTTCCACGAGGTTGTGTTTAATCGTTCCACACAACTACCTAAGTGGCTAGACAGACACACCACCACACCACCACACACCAGCCTCCGTTGGTGAGCGTCATGGTGTGTGTTCATGTTAAGGTTTGCTATCTATGTCTGTCTATCCAGGTCTTTGCTTTCCTTATGTATCGACACTGAAGCCGCGATGCCCCGTCTGGGATCTAAGTATAACTCATGCATGACAAAAAACTCCTCTGCTTAGCCTCTTTCATGACTCTTACTTCCTTCCCGCAGTCAATCTCTCATTCCTCTTTGATCTCTCTCTCTCTCTCTCTCTCTCTCTCTCTCTCTCTCTCTCTCTCTCTCTCTCTCTCTCTCTCTCTCTCTCTCTCTCTCTCTCTCTCTCTCTCTCTCTCTCTCTCTCTCTCACTCATACTCCTTCATCCCACTCTCCCGGCTTAAGACAGGTATCTACTCCTATCTTAATAATACATTTTTTTTTTGCCTCACCACCATTGTAAAACCTCATTACATTCATCCACAACGCTATTCTATGTTTGTATTTGTATTCCCCAAGACTTAATATTTCGTAATTATTATAATGTCATGTATATTTTATATCGCCTTTACGCAAACGTCCACATTACGAATACTTTTTTTTCTTTTATCATCCATACGTTAAATATAAAAATAACAATAATAATAATAATAATAATAATAATAATAATAATAATAATAATAATAATAATAACAACAATAACAATAATAAAAAGACCTGATTATACCATGACGGAAAAAAAGATGTTTCCTTAGTTATCATTATTATTTCTGATAAAATAATGATATCATCATCTTGTATGTAATGTAATCACAACACATATCAAGACTGTCATCTATCTTACCATTACAACCAATGTCAAGTTATCATCACCACCATCACACTGACAATAGTAATAGTAATAATAATAATAATAATAATAATAATAATAATAATAATAATGATAATAATAATAATAGAAATTCAATCATCCCCATCATTATCACTTTCTACCATTACCATTATCATCATATTCATCAACTCCACTATAATCTTCATCATCATTATAATCATCAGAAGCTGTCCCCCTTCACCCCTCTTCACCCCCCGGAAGTAGATACAGAAAAGGAGGAGTGGCTGCTTGTTAGGCAATAGAGATGAGCCAATGGGGCGGCTCCACCTTATCTATCTTCTAACCAATCACAGCGCCGCTCTGACCACGACCCTTGGGAGAGATTAGATGACAGCCAATCAGGTACAAGGATCTGGCGGCTACACGTGCTGCCGCCAATTAACGCACAGATAACGAGAGGAAACAATTTACCGAACACAAATGGAAGGAAGTGATGCTTTTAGGAACACGAAAGAAAAGATGAAAGAGTAGAATATCATGAATCGAAAGAGTGAAATGAAATAATGAAGCGGAAAGAGAGAGAGAGAGAGAGAGAGAGAGAGAGAGAGAGAGAGAGAGAGAGAGAGAGAGAGAGAGAGAGAGAGAGAGAGAGAGAGAGAGAGGGCGTAAAAATAAAGATAATCGTATTACCATAAAAAGAAAAAAACTTTAAATATACAAACAGTAAATAGCAGATAGACTGATCTCAAAAACAATATTACCAACACAAAAACACGTGAGTAAAAAAAAACATGACAACTATGAACGAAAAGGAGGAGGAGGAGGAGGAGAAGGATAAAAGAGGGACATAGGGAAGGAAAGGGAAGGGAGGGGAAGGGAGACAAAGTAGGATGAGGGAGACGAGGAGGAGGAGGAGGAGGAGGAGGAGGAGGAGGAGGAGGAGGAGGAGGAGGAGGAGAGAAGGGGCTCTGTTACACACACAGACAGAAAAGGGGGAAAAAATCTGACTAAAATTTGAGACTTTGTTTTTGTGGCGGCCGTGAGTGTAGAGGAGGAGGAGGAGGAGGATAGGAGGAGGAGGATAGATGGAGGAGGATAAAAGGAGGAGGAGGATAGGAGAAAGAGGACAGGAGGAGGATAGGAGGGGATAGGTCATAGATATGGGTGGAAAGGGAAGGTGAGGATGGAGGAGAAAAAAAAAGCTAGTGCCATGAGTTATGAAGATGAGGTTACTTGACTTGACTTGACTTGACTTGACTTGACTTGACTTGACGTGACGTGACTTTTTTTCTTCCCGTTTATGCCAAAGCCGCTGCCACACCACCGACTCCCTGCAACACACACTTAAACAAACAAACATTCATTAATACACAGAGAATTACTCCCACATACACTTATTCATCCACATTACTACCTTAAGTGGAGTTTTAAGTGTGGATCTGTGGCAGTGTTCGGATGTGTGGTTCACGTTTTGTTGTGTTGACGAAGCCGGAGTCACAGGTTCGTGCAGGAATCATAAGGCGGGCGTCTGTTTTCCGTGTGGATGGGTGTGAATGGTTTCCCTGTAACTGGCGGCCTGGCCCCTCCGTCTTATCTTTCCTCCTCTCTCTACTCTCTCTCTCTCTCTCTCTCTCTCTCTCTCTCTCTCTCTCTCTCTCTCTCTCTCTCTCTCTCTCTCTCTCTCTCATTTTCTTCTCTAACTTGCGATATTCCACGTTTACCCATAACTCAATATTAAAACACAATCTAAAATCTCTCTCTCTCTCTCTCTCTCTCTCTCTCTCTCTCTCTCTCTCTCTCTCTCTCTCTCTCTCTCTCTCTCTCTCTCTCTCTCTCTCTCTCTCTCTCTCTCTCGTGTGACCTTGAATAACTTGCACAAAATCCATCTCTACATCCGCGCAATTATGAAAGTTTCCACGCATGAAAAAGAGAGCGCGAGAGAGAGAAAGAGAAAGAGAGAGGCTTCAAGGGAGGGAGAACAGGCTGAGGGGAGAGAGAGAGAGAGAGAGAGAGAGAGAGAGAGAGAGAGAGAGAGAGAGAGAGAGAGAGAGAGAGAGAGAGAGAGAGAGAGAGAGGAAACTGGAGGGGAAGGAGAGAACAAAAAAAAGAGGGAAAATTAAGAAAAACTGTGTGTGTGTGTGTGTGTGTGTGTGTGTGTGTGTGTGTGTGTGTGTGTGTGTGTGTGTGTGTGTGTGTGTGTGTGTTTAGAGTACATAGAAGGAAGAAGTGCAAGATAAAGATTAAAAAGAGAGAGAGAGATAGGAGGGAGGAGAAAATAGAGAAAGATATGAAAGACGGACAGAAATGAAAGGTGGAGGAGAAGGAGAAGGTAATATAAAAGAGGAAAAAGAGGATGATGGATGGAGAGCATTGTAAAGAATGAATGAAGGAAAGAAGGAAAGAAGGAAAGAGGAATCGCACGTTGGAAGAGGAAAAGGAAATAAAGTTGCATGTGAGAAAGAAACATAAGAGGAAGAAGAGGAGGAGGAGGAGGAGGAGGAGGAGGAGGAACAGGAGAACGAAGACGACGAAGGAAAAACAGACAAATATCAGTATAAAGAGAATAAAAAGAAAAAGATACAAGGTAGACAGAAATGAAAGGGAAGACATGAGAATATGAAGAAGAAAAAGGAAACAATAGAGGAAAAAAACAAGACGTACGAGAGAACTAGGAATAAGGAAAGAAAGGAAAAGCAAAAACAAGGAATATAAAGACTGGGATAAAGGAAGGAAGGGAAGGAGACAGAGAGATAGAGAAAAAGGGAGTCAAAAAGAAAGAAGGGAGAGGTGATACTAATGAAGGGAATAAGGGAGATGAAGGGAGGAAGGGGAAGAGAGAGAGAGAGAGAGAGAGAGAGAGAGAGAGAGAGAGAGAGAGAGAGAGAGAGAGAGAGAGAGAGAGAGAGAGAGAGAGTATAGAGGGAGAGAGAGTATAGAGGGAGGGAGAGAGGCAGTGTAGAGGAGGCGTCATCTTTAAGAAGCTGTCAATATGCACGACACAGGCTGGTCCGATCACCTCCCTCTCCCTCCCCCTCCCCCACGCTGGTGCCTCCTCGTCCCTCCTCTTCATTATCCCTCCCTCCCTCCATTTTCCTCCCTCTCTCTTCCTTTTCCTCCATCTTCTTCCTCTTCGTCCATCTTCCTCCTCCTCTTCATGCTACACTTCACTCGCTCTTTGCGTTCTATCTTTTCTCTCTAGTCTCTTTTTTGTGTCCACTGCGGTCTTCTCTCTCTCTCTCTCTCTCTCTCTCTCTCTCTCTCTCTCTCTCTCTCTCTCTCTCTCTCTCTCTCTCTCTCTCTCTCTCTCTCTCTCTCTTTTCATTGCAGTCAAAGGAAAAAACTTTATATCAGTTGATTAAAATGCGTATAAATGAACATCTGATAAGTACCTTGATTATGCATGCGAGAGAGAGAGAGAGAGAGAGAGAGAGAGAGAGAGAGAGAGAGAGAGAGAGAGAGAGAGAGAGAGAGAGAGAGAGAGAGAGAGAGAGAGAGGAGAGAGAGAGAGAGGGAGAGAGAGAGAGAGAGAGAGAGAGAGAGAGAGAGAGAGAGAGAGAGAGAGAGAGAGAGAGAGAGAGAGAGAGATTATTATATGTAGTTCATTTACGATGACAACGATAAAATGGATCTATTATCATTAATATTATTATCATTATTATTATTATCATTATTTTTTTCATTAACATTATTATCATTACTAATATTACCATTGTTATTATTATCATTAAAACTACTGTAAAACTTAAATCAAGCATTAGGCAATACGAATAGTATTAATCGGAATTGAAAGCAATAGCAGCAGCAGCAGCAGCAGCAGCAGCAGCAGCAGCAGCAGCAGCAGCAGCAGCAGCAGCAGCAGCAGCAGCAGCCCAATGAACAAGTGACAACAGCAGCTACATAAGGAGAGCAAGACCCTCCATCCGCCCCTTCGTCCCCCGTTCCCTTCCCATCCCTTCCCTTCCCATCCTTCCTTCCTTCCCGCTCCTTCCCGCCCCGCCCCGCTCCGTCCCTCCCTGCAGAGGGCCGGGGCGAGGGGCCAAGATTGACCCGTGTTGGTACAGACTTAAGCCTTAATCTGGCCTTGTCGCGCCTGTTATAGACACACTGAGGGGGAAGGGAAGGAAGGGGAGGTATAGGGTGAAGGGCGAAGCAAGGGAAGGGAAACGGAGATGGAGAAGAGAAGGAATGGGGAAGGAGAGGAAACATGCGAAAGGAGAGAAAAGAAAAATGGATGAAGTATAAATAGGAAAAGAGCAACGATCCACGAGTCAGTAGGATACAATGGAGATTAAAAAAAGAAAAAAACTATATAACGATTAGATCCTCATCATTCTAATTATTTATTCATCGTTAATTATCCACCGCTCCGCCGACCCGTCCTTCTACTTATAAGAGTAATGCGGGACAGCGAGGGAGAAGGAGATACAGCGTTACGATAAAGTTAATCCGGGAACCACTGGCTTTAAGTTCAGTTGTCGTGTCCTTGCACCTTTGTCTTCATCTACCTATAAGGTTTTCACTTAGCCACATGTTCTTGGCTTTGTGTTAGGTTAGGTTAGGGTCGTGTAGTAGTACGTATACGCCTGATAGTAATATTCATAAGTTACTATTATTACCGCTAAAACTTCACAACTTACGCCATTAATCGACTAAGTGAAGTGAGAATGTATAGCCTAGACTGCGTCACACAAATATGGAAGCGTATATAAGAATGGAAATGATAGTCTATATTATATCATCTGCCATTAGTCTATTTATCCATTAATGTATCGATATAATATACTCCATTAACTGTACTCTAATGAAAGGATTAAGTTTATCTTTAAGTACCAAGGTTTTAGATAAATTTGCCTTTCAGAACTAATTTCCTTATTCATTCAACACATTATCCACCAAACAGACAATCAATCTGCATATTTTCCACCGTCAATCCCTTCAATTAAGTCATTATCCCTTTATCTACCTCCGCCTCCCTGTATATAACCCAGGTGTGTCTTGCCCCACAGGTGTCCTCCATTAACCGGGTGCTACGGAACCTGGCAGCGCAAAAGGAGCAAGGATCTGTAGGAGTGTCTGCGAGTGGCGGTGAGAGCGTCTACGACAAGCTGCGAATGTTCAACGGCGGGGCAGCGGCGGCGGGGTGGGCGGCGGCCTGGTATCCTGGGGCGGCAGCGGGGCATCTCGGCTTGCCCCAGCACCACAACACCGCCCTGCCGCCCCTGCCGCGTGAAGACCCTAAGCGAGGTAAGGAACAAATCTTTTTCATGGTCCGCAGATACACATGCCGCTATCTCCTCTGAGTGTGTTCAAAGTGTTCCTCACGCACTCACTTCAGCTCATCCATTGATCTATTGTTACACATGTTAAGTCAACACAGCCTAACATTCACTCACAAATCCTTTTAGAGTTCTATAAATACCCAGTCTCCCTTCCTTTACACTGGCTTCTATACACATCCAGCTTACACAATCATCCATGTACAGTACAAGTATTATTTTTCTCTATTCATTATCAGTTGCACGTCTGCCTGTCTTCGCTCGTATAGAAACATTGAAAACAAAAACTACTAATTCACTTACTTACACATGTCAATCTTTCCATAACTTTCCCTTATTCCACACGAGGTCACACATTCCTATACTACCTCGAGCTTTCCTTCCCTCTTTCGCGTGTAACAAGCGTCAGAATACAAGTAGATTCACTATACACCCACAAACACAAAATACCACTCTGTTCTTCCCAAGCAAGCTCACCATCGTATCATAACATAAGCACCACGAACACCATAATATTTTCTCCCACTCCTGCTGCTGCGATACCGACCCTTCCAATCATCCCCATCATCTCCAGCGGCGCGGTACGGGCAGTAGGGGCAGGTAAGGGTTAACTTGCTGCACCTTGGAGTGTGTGTTATGAAAGGGTGAAATTCCATCAATGAAGCGTAGAACAGCGGCGCCTCTACCAGCCGCGAAGCCATACACAGCTAGGGAAGGGAAGTATATAGGGAATCTCTCAACCCTTATTTCTTGCTTTGCCCTCTTGTCTTGTAACTTAGATTCTTGCTCTGCTGAGTCCGCAACGCTCGTTCTTGCCACTCCACCACCACCACCACCACCACCACCACCACCATCACCACACATACACAACCTTTCTATTCTCAGCGTTTGTCTGTATGTTTGTATGTATGGATAATGTTATGCCAGTAATGTGCGTGCATTACTCTGTCTGTCTCTGTCTTTCTGTCTGTCTGTATGTATGTATATCTGTCTGTCTGAGTAAAAGAAAAAAAAATCTACCAGGCCGGAGCGTCATGTCTAGTTAACACAAGTACTGTACAAGTATCGCACCTAAGAACCAGTATCTTTAGCGGGGATCATAATGGGCGGGGAAGGTGCTCACTTATAGGAGGAAGGAGTGCAAGGGTGGATAAGACCAGTATGAGGGAGTGGATTACAAGGCAAGACTACATGGGGCGCGGCGCTGCGGTGGGGCTTCCCAAGGTGAGGCCAAACAGATTTCACTCCTCGTTAGCTATGGAAGAATGGAGTATAGGTAGTAAGGAGGAGGAGAAGGAGATAGTAAAGCAGGTAGATAGAATGCGAAAGGAGTGGAATGATAAAGAGAATGTGCTGAGAGGAGAGGAGAGGAGAGGAGATAAGGACGAGGACAGATAGAAGAGATAATGAAAAGTAGAAAGAAAAAGAAGTATATTAGAGGGTAAAGAGATAAGAGAAGAAAATGTGTGTGTGTATGTGTGTCTGTGTGTGTCTGTGTGTGTGTGTGTGTGTGTGTGTGTGTGTGTGTGTGTGTAGCAGTAGTGGTGGTGGTGGTGGTGGTGGTGGTGGTGGTGGTGGTGGTGGTGGTGGTGGTGGTGGTGGTGGTGGTGGTGGTGGTGGTGGTGGTGGTGGTGGTGGGGCGAGGAGGTGCAGCAATCAGTCCGGGTTATAAGAAAGTATTAGGGTCGCGTACCTTTGAAGGGAGGGACTTGGACACACTCAAGTCGTCCCCTTCAAAGTCCCGCTGGACATGTCGCTCGACCCATTACAGTGAAGGAGCAGCTGGTCAAGACGCCATCAAAGGCCTCTCTGTCTGTCTGTCTGTCTGTCTGTTTGTCTGTTTGTCTGTCTGTCAAATCTCTCTCTCTCCCTCTCGAGTTCTAAAATGACGTTGCTCTCTCTCTCTCTCTCTCTCTCTCTCTCTCTCTCTCTCTCTCTCTCTCTCTCTCTCTCTCTCTCTCTCTCTCTCTCTCTCTCTTCTTTCCTCACCATTGTTTTGCTTTCTTTTTCCTTCTATGACTTCCTCTTCCCTCTCTTCTTCTTCCTCCTCCTCCTCCACATCTTCCTCTGCTAGTAAGACAAAGAGTTAGCCAGCTTAAGGTGAGGAACCCTATCAAGGCCTACACAACCCATACAAGTGAACGCAATGACTCCAGTTCACAGCCAAGCAGGGAGGGAAAAAGACTATTCACATAGCTTTGTACTACATGGTTAAGTACCTACCTATAAGAGGGAAGAGGGAAGAGGGAAGAGAGAGAGAGAGAGGGAGAGGGAGAGGGAGAAAGAGAGATTTATGCTGTATCGTATGTACTCGTATAGTGTATCACATTTTCTATATATGTAACGTTTAGAAAATGTGATGGAGTAGATGCCAACACACTCACTCACTCACTCACTACCTGATGGAATTACCGACCTAATGCGCACTAACACCTTTGTACAGCAACAGACACACTTCTTCTTCTTCTTCTTCTTCCTCTTCTTTTCTTTTTCTTTTTCTTCTTCTTCATATTCTCCTCCTTGACTTCCCTCCTCATCTTCCTAACTCTGAATTTTTTTTTTTTCGTGTAATTTTTCTATCCTTTTCATCTTCTTAGTCTGCCTCCTTTTCTTCCGTCTTACTGTCTTTTCTTCTTTAGCTTACTTTTCTTTCCCTTCTCTTCCTTCCTTTTCTTCCGTATTACTCTTCTTCATTCCTCGCACTCTCTCCCTCTTCCTCTTCTCTTTTTTCATCTTCTTTTCCTTCCTCTTTTCTCTCCTCCTTTACTTCCGTCCTGCTGTTCTTCATTCCTCATTCTCTTTTTCTTCCACTTCTCTCTGTTCCTCCTTTTCTTCCGCCTTGATCTTCTTCATTCCTCATTTTCTTCTCATTTTCTCTTCTATTTTAGTCCTTTTCCTTCTTCATTCTCCTTCATTTAGTTCCTCTTACTTCTCTTCAATCTTACTCTCCTTCCTTCTTCATCCCATTTTTCCTCCCTCATCTTAACCGTCTTATTTTCCTTCATTCCTCTACCTTCTTCTTCCTTCATGCTCTTATATTTTTCAACCTCGTCCTTCTGCGTGTGCTTGCTTCATCCACGCCTCCTTCCTCCCCTCCCGCCGTGACTACAATGGCCCGCTAAGCCCGTCCACGTGTGCCTTACCTGGACAAACACGGCCGGTGAGGAGAACACAGCCCGCCCAAACAGTGCTCGGGGCTATCCCAGATTAAGTCCGCCTTTCACCTTCATCCTGAGTCAATATGGGCTCAGGTGTGTGGGCAATTAAATGGTCAATGAATGTAACGCGAGGTTCTTAAAGGCTGGGCGGGGCGAGGTGAGGCGAGGCGGGAGGAGAAGGGGACGGTGGAAATAGTGTTTGAGGATTAGGAACGTGTAGGTGGGTTGGGGGTCTAGGGGTCGGGGTGACAAGGGTGTCTCAAGGCGCTACTTCAAAGAGAGTCGCCGCTCCTTGATAGCCTGACTGCCTTGCCTCTAAGACTGACTGACCTACAAGACTTCTGGGAGAAATGAAAGACTTGAGGTAAGGCTCTCAGCTGGAAGACTTTGAACTGAAAAACCCTAATAAGACGATGCGGTGTAGTCCTTAAGAAATATCCAGGAACTCTTACGCCTTCACTACACACGAGATCATCACCACAATACCGGGTTTACGTCACCACACCACACCACACCACACCACACTACACCATCAATAATTCTAGACCATCATAACACTATACTACTAGGCTCTCACGCAACGCCACACCACCATTGTACCACATTCACTCACCACAATCCTCTACCACAGTCCCACAACATCTCTATATGTAATCCTCTACTTAAGTAAAGTTGCATCCTCCACCACAAAGCCTGTATCATACCACAAAAATATTCTACCCCATTCCCCCAACGTCCACATTCTGCTACACTCCCCCACTACACCCCTACCACCACAAACACGTTACTGAAATACAGCTGACCAAAGGTATTACTATGCCTCCTTCTCTTGAAAAACTTTGGATTGCTCAGCTGTACAAGTCTCCTTTACTTTGTGACTCCTCCTCCTCCTCCTCCTCCTCCTCCTCCTCCTCCTCCTCCTCCTCCTCCTCCTTCTTCTTCTCCTCCTTTTTCCTTCTTCATCCTCCTCCTCCTCCTCCTCCTAATATCCCATTTACTCTTGTTTTCCTTCGAGGTTGTTCTGTGAAAGTCAATAATAAAGATTATTTTATCTAAGTAAATAAAAGTGTTGAGACAATTATATATCAGAGAAAAAAAAAAAATTCATGAAAAACAAATACAACAAGAAAAGAGAACGAACAATAAAACATCCAATGAAGCATAACCAAAAAAAAAACGAAAAAAAAAGAAAACACTACCACAAAAAAAAACGAAAACAATAAAAAAGAAAAGAAAAAGTATACACGACACATAAAAAAGGTTAGAAAGAAAGCAAACCACGCCGCCGGAATGAGAAAAAAAAAGCACTACAAAAAGAAGGAAGGGGCAGGAAAGGGAGTGACCGCTAGTGGAGTCCAAGCCGCATTACGTAGTGTTGAGGGTGGTAAGATGTGTGTAGGGCGGCGTGTGATCCTTGCTTCAAACCCCTAAAAGGCTTCCAGCTGGTGACGAAGCCAGAAAAAAGAAGGGGAGGAGGAGGAAGAGGGAGGAGGAGGAGGAGGAGGAAGTGTATGGGAGGAATGTACGTGAAAGAAAGGATGAGAGCGTAATGCACGAAGTGGGAAAAGTCAGAAACGGAAGAGAGAGAGAGAGAGAGAGAGAGAGAGAGAGAGAGAGAGAGAGAGAGAGAGAGAGAGAGAGAGAGAGAGAGAGAGAGAGAGAGAGAGAGAATTCTGTAAGATACACCAGCCTTCTATACACTGCTCGGTCGAATTAGGGAGACTAAGAAGGAAGATAAAAAGGAAAGGAAGAAAGAAGGGGAGACGCATGAAGGAAAAAGAAGGATGGGAGAGGAGGAAAGAAGAGGATGAAGGGAGAGAAGGAAGGGAGAGAAGGAAGGGAGAAGAGGACGGGAATGATGGAAGAGGGAGGAAGAAAGGAGAAGAGGAAGGGAAAGAAGGAATTGAGAAGAGGGAGAGGAGGAAGGGAGATAAGGAAAGGTAAGAAGAAGGATATTGGATGAAAGAAAAGAAGGATATTGGATGAAAGGAAAGAAGGAAAAGAGATAAGAGAGAGGAGGAAGGGAGGGGCACATTAGAATGCCCCCCACAGTTCCTCGTTACAGCAGGGCCCCCTTGCTAAAAAGAACAGCCCCTCCTAACCAGGTTATAGGTCTCCTGCGACTCCTCAACACCCAACACCACCACCACCACAACCACCACTACTACTACTACTACTACTACTACTACTACTACTACTACTACTACTACTACTACTACTACTACTACTACTATTACTATTACTACTACTACTACTACTACCACTACTTCAATTACGATACACTACACCCAATATTCTACTATCCCAGCCTGCACATAACCAATATCAACATCAACACCACCATCACTACACCCATCCCACCATTGTTCTAACCACATCAGTATTACCACCACACACTGCAACCTCAACCAACACCACCATCACCACCACCACCACCACCAGAACACCACCACCACAGCTGCCACCTAAACATATACTGTCCACAACCTCCAATTGACTCAAGGTGCCCCCCAACCCTCCCCTCCTTACCCTCCCCCCATCATGGTTCAAGAAACACAAATACACTTTTCACCCTGACGAAGGTTTAGGACAACAAGGCAAGAGGGGGAGGAGGAGGGAAGACAAGAGGGAAGGAAAGAGGTGGAAGAGGACACATCAAATTAAGAAGAAAGACAAA
>JAPQNM010000022.1:16524083-16529083 GCA_029783475.1 Metacarcinus magister
GGCATACTCTCTCTCTCTCTCTCTCTCTCTCTCTCTCTCTCTCTCTCTCTCTCTCTCTCTCTCTCTCTCTCTCTCTCTCTCTCTCTCTCTCCACAGATTTATCCCCACCCTCTCATCCTTCCCTTCCAATCCACCTCCCTCCCCGCCCACGCCCACGCCCACTCTTATACATTCTCCCTTCGTCCCTCTATACATTATTTTTATTGCATTTTTTGTCTTATACTCTGTGTCACACCATGAATTATGTCCGACACACTGCCGCCCGCCATCCATCTTGCCCTAAGTTTTATGGCACAATATTTTTCCAGTTATTACCACCTCAGTCTTACGTCCTGTGATATTTTCTACCTCCTGTCAGCGCTCTCCTTTCCATCCTACACGTTCTCCTCCTCCTCCTCTTCCTCCTCTTCCTTCTCCTCCTCCTCCTCTTCATTCTTCTCCTCCTCCTCTTCCTCCTTCTCTTCCTCTTCCTTTTCTTCCTCCATATTCACCGTCTTAGCCTCACTCTATTCCCTTATTTTCCCTTTTATTTTGTTACGTTCTGGTATTTTGTCTTTTCTGAAACTTTCTGACTCTCGCATAACATTTTTTTGTAGAGTTTATTTTCTTTTATTTCCTCCCTGGAGTTCACTTTGTTACCTGGACACTTTTTGTTAGGTTCTTTACCGTTCCTGAAATCTCTAGTTTTTTTTTCTTCCCAGCGGTGTGCGCGTCTGTCTACACAAATATTTTGGTGCACGTTTTCTTCACAAATTGAAGCTATTTCTTTCCTAGTACACACACACACACACATTCAGACTCACTCACTCACTCACTCTCTCACTCTCTCTCACTCTCTCTCTCTCTCTCTCTCTCTCTCTCTCTCTCTCTCTCTCTCTGGTGAGTGGATGTGACAAAGGTTGACGGTAAACGTTTCCCAGATCCACTCACTGTCATAGCAAACGAGTCATGTCTTCCATTACCAAGTTCAGAGGATCCACGTGTCCACTAATCCACTCGAATAAAAACGTTCCCCTTTATTCTTACTGTAACACACGCTCTGGTTTACCTCCGCGTACTAAGCAAAGTTATTTTCGACACGCGCGCTAAGTCGAAACTCTACGGTGATTGGCTGCCACGTTTTACTACCGCAGCTCCGACAAGAAGGCGTCACAGAGAGCTGGGTGATTCTGGTTCACTCAGACTCGCTACCTTGATGATTTTTTATACTAAATTTCTCATAATCAAGACTATTTTTGAGCGGCGACTGAAAAGGGTTGAGTTAGATTTGTGTTAAGGATGTTTTCATGGTTATTTCCGTCATATTGCAAGGAAACACACACACACACACACACACAAACACACACACACACACACACACACACACACACACACACACACACACACACACAGAAACACACACACACACACACACACACACACACACACACACACACACACACATACACACAAGAAAAACACACATACACACACACAAACACACACACACACACACACACACACACACACACACACACACACACACACACACACACACACACACACACACACACACACAAAGTTCACCTCTATCCATCAGTAAAATCCATTGCTTTGTCTTGTTCCCTGAAGCGATATTGAGTTATATTCCTGATTTATTGAAAACTGTGGATGTTATTATTTTTTTTCCGGGAGCCGGCAACTGAGTGGCATTATGGTTGACTTAGCTCCATGTGCCAATAAATTAATATATTTTATACATATATTTCCGAGCACAGAGTCAAACAACCAACTCAAAATCGTGTGTAATTTTATCCAGGCTAAACTTTGATAACCGTAAAACTAAAGAACCTGAAATATTCATGGCCATAATACCATTGGTCGCCCCGCGCACGCCGTAAAAAGCATCAAAGCCGTAAACTAACAAATATCATGTATGCTTCTCAATCCCATTTATCTGCCACAAAATAAAACGCCAACATTTGGAAATTGAGTTACGCATAACCATTTCATATATAAAAGAGAAGCCAGCTACCAAATCGAGTTTTTTTGGGGCCAGACGCATGTTTTTCAAATCAAAGCGGAGAGTGGAGCGGAAACCCCCCTTCCCCTCCTACGTCCCCCTCTATCTCTCCTCACCGACCCCCGCCCCCACGCCCGCTTCACCATCAAAGTGGGCGGGGGACGCGGGGAAAATTAACAATCAGAGCTTACAGACGCGCCCCCCACGCCTGATTTGACCGCGAAATTTGTTTTCCGAGACATTTTTGTTGAAGCGGGCCACCAGTGCTGCCGCGATGCCCCGCAGGCGTCTGGAGGGAAGTGAAGGGAGGCGAGGGGAAGGAGGGAAGGAGGGAGGCAAAGAGGAAGAGGGTAGAAGAAAAAACGAGGGAGGAGAGAGAAAAAAAAGAAAATGGGGAAAGAAGAAAAGTTACTAACATCAAAAGCAGCTGAATAACAACACCAAGGCGTCAGTCCCAATAGCAACACCATAACTACCATCACACACTCACACACACACACACACACACACACACACACACACACACACACACACACACACACACACACACACACACACACACACACACACACACACACACACACACACACACACATACACACACACACACACACACACACACACACACACACACACACACACACACACACATAAGCACACACATAACGAGGTAGTAACGACACTGGCACAAAGTCTCGTCAGAAGCACAAAGGATGAACATTAGGTGAGTGGAAGCTCAACACAACCTGACTCACCATAGCACGTGTCCATCTATTTGCGATCACCATCGCATTGCCCTCTGCATACTGTGTGTGTGTGTGTGCGTGTGTGCGTGTGTGTGTGTGCGTGTGTGCGTGTGCGTGTGCGTGTGCGTGTGCGTGTGCGTGTGTGGTGTGTGTGTGTGCATGTGTGTGTGTATGTGTGTGGCGGCCAGTATGACTCTTGGCTGATGAGGGTAAGCCAGGGGAGCATAATTTCGGCGATTCAGTCAAAATCTAAAGCCTACAGCAGCTAAAGTGAAATAGAAGAGAAAAAGTTAGATAACTGAGAAAAATGCAAACAAAGCCTTGCAACACAGTCTTGGATGAGCATCAGCAGGAAGAGCAGAAGCGGCAGCTCACGAGGAAAAGGAGGAGCGAGGGAGAAGAGCTGCTCCTCCCCCTCCGCCGTCATCAAGTGGTCCGCTAACACAATTACCGAGTAATGAACCTGGCCCGCTGCCTCCACCCCGCTCCGCTCCACACCCCTCCATTTCTACTCCCCCCCCCTCTAGCTCCGTCCCTCCATCTCAGTCTTTACCTTCATCCTTCTATCTCCCCTTCAATCTCCCCACGTTCACAACCCTTATGATTGATGCTCAAAATGGGAGTAAAGGAGAGGAGGCAAGTAGTTACACATACATATACTTGTTCTGAAGGATAATGGATAGAAGGTGTTGTGTACAAAGTAATGGTGACACTAATATAATGGTCACTTCCTATACACTACTACACCACCACAGCCATTACACTACACTAACCTGTCTACCACATAACCTTTTTACAACCCTCCACCACAGCTTTAACATAATCCACACCTTACCACCACAACCACTCATTATACAACAACTCTCACTCATCACCACACTGTACCTATGATTCTCTCTCCCCACAACACCACCACTACCATCACAACACAACTCGAGCTACATTATAATCAGTTACATAACGCCAAGGCACCACCACACACCATTACACATTTACGACTACCACCACTTTCTCAACACCGCCACCACCCATCACCACATCGATGCTTACCACTTCTATACATCTCTCATCACCACGCATCACTACTACAATTTTTCCACGACCCTCACCTACGACACTACGACTACCAAACACACACACACACACACACACACACACACACACACACACACACACACACACACACACACACACACACACACACACGACACCAAACATCCCTCCTTCACCTCCCTACAGTATCAGAGACCACTACACGGGCACCGCTGCTATTCTTACGACACCTCTCATAATGTTAACTTCTACATTATAATCTGAAGAGAGAATGAGAGAGTCTTCACAAGCCACGCGCCATCTAGATAAGCGGAGTGAGGGAGGGAAGGAGGGGTGGAGGAGGGCGCCGCTCACCAAACAAGAGCAGAGTGGTGATAAGGTGCACTCGTGGAGGGGCCGGAGTGCCACTCTGAATAGTCACAATAACGAGTGGAGTGTGTCAGGACGCTCGACCCCGCCTCTCCCTCCCTCCCTGCATGTTATGAGTACTCTCTGACGCCGCCCGCCAAAACACACACACACACACACACACACACACACACACACACACACACACACACACACACACACACACACACACACACACACACACACACCATTCCTTCGCAGGTAATTAAAGAGGGTTTAATGATCGTGTTCTCTTCTGCAGCGGCCGCCAAGAGCCGCTCGCCCGTAGCTGGTGCCTCAAGTTACGAGCGGAGTGGCCGCCAGTACCCTCGTTAGCTGCGTGGAAATGAGCTCAACGACTAAACTGATTTTGTATTCTGCAACTCTCTGCCTTTCATACTTATGCAGCGGATTTAGCAGATTATTTTTCGGCCAGTTTTCAGTCCCTGGCCAGCATGCATTCATAATTTAAACACATGTGAGACTTAAGTATCTATGTATACTATTGCTATACTGCAGCGCCGCCCATCATGTTTCTTATGCATTATTTTTTTCCTTTCTCTCTCTCTCTCTCTCTCTCTCTCTCTCTCTCTCTCTCTCTCTCTCTCTCTCTCTCTCTCTCTCTCTCTCTCTCTCTCTCTCTCTCTCTCTCTCATCACTGTCCAGGCGAGGCAGTACATCACAGCAATCACAAAAAGAAACATTCGAACACGCTATGAGGGAAAACAATGTAATAAATCAATTGTACACTTCGATTTAATTACTTAAAAAATTAACACATATACACATGCAGCCAAAAGAAAAAGAAAAAC
>JAPQNM010000022.1:16531583-16539083 GCA_029783475.1 Metacarcinus magister
CCCCTCCCCTTCACCCCCTTCCCTCCACTCTCATCCATTAAGCTACCTCCCCCTCCCCTCCCCTCCCATTCCAACAACCCCTTCCTCTCCCATAGGCCTCCCCACATCCTCAAGCAGACATCCAATCAACGCATATGTGAGAGAGAGAGAGAGAGAGAGAGAGAGAGAGAGAGAGAGAGAGAGAGAGAGAGAGAGAGAGAGAGAGAGAGAGAGAGAGAGCACCCCCTCCCCTACACATCTATACATACACGATACAATCAAGTCATAAATACACACCTGTACTTTATAACCCTAACTAACCAGACCACATTTCACCTTAATTACATACGCTTCCTTGTATATCTTTATTAAAAAAAAAACTAAAAAAAACATTGAAATTAACATCACATCCAATTTTTAGCCAATCATACAAAAAAAAACACAATAAGGCGTAACCCATCCATCCATTCATCACCTCCGTCAACCACCACCACCACCACCACCACCACCACCACCACCACCACAATAACAATAACAACATTAACAGGGAGGGGCATCACCGCGTCACGAGACAAAACAAAACAAAACAAAACCCAAACCATTAGGCCGTAAATATAAACACATCACGCCATGAATCACGGCCATTACGTCAAAGAACAAGGCTATTATTCCGGCGGACAAGACAATTAAGCGACGAGAGCACACACACACACACACAGAGAGAGAGAGAGAGAGAGAGAGAGAGAGAGAGAGAGAGAGAGAGAGAGAGAGAGAGAGAGAGAGAGAGAGAGAGAGAGAGAGAGAGAGAGAGACAGGGTGGGGGGGTATAGAAGGGCCAAGGCACTCAGCACTGTGTTAAGTTTTGATAACCTCACAATTGAAGGGCGGCCCACCACCCCATCAGAGCCAGTTGCTACAAGGACCCTTCACGCCGCTGTGCTGGAGGACCCTTCAGGAGGAGGGAAGTGTAGCGAAGGAGTCAGCATCTAGGTGAAGGGGAGGAAGAGGAGGAGGAGGAGGAGGAGGAGGAGGAGGAGGAGGAGGAGGAGGAGGAGGAGGAGGAGGAGGAGGAGGAGGAGGAGGAGGAGGAAGAGGAAAGGGGGGACGACTATTAGCATGTAGATTGTGTATTTAAAGGACAAGGTGGTTTCTCCGTGTCTGTTCTCTGACTGACTACTCAAGTGTCGTGTGTGTGTGTGTGTGTGTATGTATGTGTGTGTGTGTGTGTGTGTGTGTGTGTGTGTGTGTGTGTGTGTGTGTGTGTGTGTGTGTGTGTGTGTGTGTGTGTGTGTGTGTGTGTGTATATATATATTTGACTCATACATGAAGCCCACCACTATAACATCCTAAGTACGAACAATTTCAACATATCATCACCACCACATTCACTGTCCCATCCATAACAACATTAATCATCATTAATATATATCATACAGTTCCACTTTGCACACCACCAACACAACCACATCATTCACCACCACCACCAGCATCACCATCACCACCATCACCACCACCATCACCACCAAGCTCATCTCAGCACGTTGCCAGCTCAGTACGCGCCCCTCGCCCCCTTCTCCCTTCTATCCTGCTTGTTCATTTAAGCCTCTATCCCTTCCCGCCCTAGTACACGAAGATGAGGGAAAGGGGGGCGGGAGAGTGGATAGGGAATGAAGGAGGCAGGGAAGGGAAGGGTAGTGGAGAAGGGGAAAGGGGGGGAGGGAGGCTCGTCGCGTGGGATCCCCGTCGTGTCTTCGTCATCATATTTTTTCTTTATTCCTTCGTCATGGTATTTCCATTTTCTTCGAAATCTTCATGCTCCAGATTTTAACCGCGGCTTCAGTATTTTCATGGTGCTCATTTATCCTTTTTTATTCACCTTTTTTTTTATAATATTTTCTGGCGGTGTTCATATTTGTTTCATATTTGGTATCGATTTTTTCTTTAACTTGGTATTGAATTACTTCTGAATCGATGTATTATTATTATATTCGTATAATCATTGACATTTTCTTTTGTGTTATATATTTTTTTTATTTTCACACATCCTGCACGTCCTTTACTTCTACCCCGATTATAAATGATCAATGATATACTACTCAACTTTATATTTCACTTTTCCTTCCTCCTCCTCCTTCTTCTCCTCTTCTTCCTCCTTCTTCTTCTAAACTTCTATTCCATCACATTTTCCTCCATCATTTACTATCCATCACGTTTTGACTCTCCTTCTCTTTGCCCCACACAGGACTCTTCTCGCCCTCGGACAACAACAACGAGGTGACGAGTGACGGCAACAGCGAACACAACTCAAGCACCGACGATGACTCTCAGCTGCGCCTCCGTCTCAAGCGCAAACTCCAGAGAAACAGAACCTCCTTTACCAATGAGCAGATAGACGCCCTGGAGAAAGGTGAGGATGATAGTGGCGCTGAGAGATGGGAAGGGAGGAAAAGGCAGGACGGGTACCAGATGTGTAGGTGTGCTTACAGGTGTGTCACGATAGAGGACAGTGTGAAGGAGAGGGGGAGGGAAGGCTGAGATATGTGCAGGAGATGTGTTTTTTTTAGTATTAGCACAACAAGGGAAAAAAGTACTGCATAAGATGATTAGTAAAGGTAGCAAGCCTGAACGACGGAGGAGGTGATGGGTAGGGTAGAAGGATGATGGGGTGAAATGGGGTCGTGTGAAGGGTGAAGGTGTCTATGGTGGAAATAGTAAAGAGGGCGGGGGAGTATCAGCAAATCACAGGGAAAAAGTGTGTGTCACGGTTGTACAGGTAGGAAGAGAAAGAACAGATACAAAAGGTTAATGAGGACAAAGGAAAGGAAATCTGATATTCTAGGCACGAGTAACGAGGGCGAAATACAAGGGAGAGAAGGGAGAATATATTAAAGGGCGGAGGTGAATGGCGGGTGAAGAGAAGAGAATAGATGAGCTGTGAGGAGGAAAATGGGGAGGCTAAAATTAAGGAGAATAGAAAGGTTACGAAGGAGACTGGGAAGGGGGAGAAACATTAGACTGAGAGACTGTGAAAGGGAGAAAGGGGAAGAGATTGTCAAGGCCATGGAGGTTGTAAAAGGGAAAGTAGGAGAGGGGTTGTTGTGAAGGGGGGAGAGTTGAGTGAGGAGGTTGGCTGTGAAGGGTGAGGGGAGGGTGGGGAGGGAGGGGAGGAGGGGAGGGAGGGCGGTGAGGCTGTGTGGCCTGAGAGGGTAAGAGGACAGATGGCTGCTGGGGAGATGCAACGTTAGTGAAGGAATTAGCAGAGCAGAGAGGAGTGAGGAGAGAGTAGAATGATGGGAGGGAAGGGAAGAGGAGAGAGCCAAAGGACACAGAATGCGAGAGAGTATCAAAGTAAGAGAAGATAGAGTAACATTGAATACATAATATAATACAGAATAAAGCCAGGAACATAGGAGAGAAGGGATAGTGAAGTGTTGTCAATGGAACTATTCATAGAACATTAAAAAAGGCTAGAAATATTTCATTAAGTAGATTCTAGATTTTCAATAATAACTAACAATGAATTATATAATGAACAATGTATAACACACACAGTACAGACTAGAACAACACCCATCATACAACATAGTAACACTACCAACATCACCACCTAACACTTTAAAACACATACATCATCAACACCCCACACCTACACCACCACCACTACCACCACCCATCCCTTACGGTCGTCTCCTCCCCCTGGTGGTGGCTCCGTGGCAGAGTTTGAGAGGACCCACTACCCTGACGTGTTCGCCCGCGAGCGACTGGCTGAGAAGATCGGTCTCCCGGAAGCTAGAATACAGGTAGGGGCTAGGGGAAGAACGTCAGCCAGGGTGGGCGTGGGGCACAGGTGTGTCTGTGTGTGTGTGTGTGTGTGTGTGTGTGTGTGTGTGTGTGTGTGTGTGTGTGTGTGTGTGTGTGTGTGTGTGTGCGTGTGTGTGTGTGCGTGTGTAAATATATATATATATATATATATATATATATATATATATATATATATATATATTATAATTAAATTAACATTTCAATTAACTTTTTTCGAACGAGGTACTTTCATTATGTATTATATAGATACATAACTATACCTGCTGCATTTGCAGAGTTGAATAAAGGCAAGGGAGTGCCTATGCGCTCTTGTGTGTGTGTGTGTGTGTGTGTGTGTGTGTGTGTGTGTGTGTGTGTGTGTGTGTGTGTGTGTGTGTGTGTGTGTGTGTGTGTGTGTAAATCAATGGGTTAGACGGGGAGAAGTGAGGATAAAATTCGAATGTAGTAAATGGGCGTAAAAGACCGCATGAATGGATTGGCTGAACTGTGTGGCGCGGGCGTGGTGAGGACGTGGTGAAAGCGTGGTGAGGGCGCGGCCGCCGGCCTGAAGCTGCATCAACGGGATTCTCTACTCTACTGTCGGTGCAGGTTTGGTTCAGCAACCGGCGGGCCAAGTGGCGGCGGGAGGAGAAGCTTCGCAACCAGCGGCGCAGCGTGGACCAGGTGGGCGTGGGCGTGGGCGTGGGGATGGCTAACAGTGCCGCCGCTGCCGCTGCCTCCAGACTGCCTCTTCAGTCAGGCTTCAACTCCATGTACCCGTCCATCCCGCAGCCCATCTGTACCATGACAGACTCCTACAGGTAAGGCTAATCTCGTGCTCTGTTACATCAACCTCAATCACTTATGTCTTGTCCTGCCTTGTCCTGCCCTTTTCTCACTTCTCCTTTTCTAATGTTTTGTTGCAATGACTCTAACCTTTCATTTCTCTCTTCCTTCAAACTTATCTGCCCTTTCCTTCCTTTTCCCTTCTTACCTTTTATCACTTTCATCATTTTGGCATATATTTCCTAACTGCACCTTCCCTTCTATTATTCTTGACTTACTATCTTCTGTAATAGAATTATATATTCTGCACTTGCTTACTGTCATTTCCATCTTTCACTTTCATTAGTTCATCTGTTTTCTTTCTTAATCATTCCTTTCCTCCGCTACCACATTTTCTTTAATTTCTTTTCTTCAATCTTATTATTACCTTCTTCTCAAACTTTGTGCACTTCCTATATTTCCTCCCTTTCCTTGCCCTTTCCTTGCACTCTCTTCCTTATATATACTTCCTCCCTCACAAGAACATAATTGTTATCCAGCTTTCCTTCCTCCTTTAAGAGTTGAATTCGTTTCCCTTCCTCACTTTTTTTTTTAGATCTTACCCTCCTTCCTCCCATACTCTTCATCACAAAATTCAGCTTTTCAATTCACTCCAAAACTACCTGTCTATCTTTCTTCAGTACTACAATGCCCTTACTTTCAATTCATCCCAGTTGACTCATAATTATGCCTCTCACTCACGTTTGTCTCCTTCTAGAATTACCACAAAGTACAAATCTACAATGTCATAAATATATTATAAGCATACGACTTTTCTTCCCTTTCTTCCTCCTCCTTTTAATTTTTGTCCTCTTCCTCTTCCACCTCCTCCCTCTCCTTACTTTTACTTTCCCTTTGCTCCTCTCCTATTCTTGCTCCTCGCTACAGAAATAAAAATACAGGTAAACTTTTAACGCAATCACGAGTTGAGAGAATACAAAAAAATAAATAAATAATCCCGAGCGTAAAAAGACATCGAAATTACGTCAAAGATAAAACAGGAAAAAAAAATCAATGACGAAAATGAGAGAGAGAGAGAGAGAGAGAGAGAGAGAGAGAGAGAGAGAGAGAGAGAGAGAGAGAGAGAGAGAGAGAGAGAGAGAGAGAGAGAGAGAGAGAGAGAGAGAGACGGGGCAGTAGCATTGTCTGACTTTGATCTTTTCTGTGACTACTAATTAAGCGAAACATCAGAGTGCGTCCGCTCAAGTGATGGCCATTTATCGCGTTAATTAACTATATCAGAGTTGCTTAGCGGGAGGCAGACACAGGGAGAGAGGGAGAGAGAGAGAGAGAGAGAGAGAGAGAGAGGAGGGGAGAGGAGAAAGAGAATGAGAGAGGGAGAGGGAGTGGAGGAGAAAGAGAAAGAGAGGGAGAGTCCTGGCTGGGATCACACAGGCCGCCCCTTTCCACCTCTCCACCTCAGGCCTACACCAAGGCTCCTCCACTCACCACTGAGAGCTGAAGTGACTCCTGCTAGGCCTCTCTCAGTGTGTGTGTGTGTGTGTGTGTGTGTGTGTGTGTGTGTGTGTGTGTGTGTGTGTGTGTGTGTGTGTGTGAGAAAGAAAACAAATAGTAATAATAATGATCATTATATTATCAGAATTCTCTTTTTATTTCATACACACACACACACGCACACGCACACGCACACATACACACACACACACACACACACACACACACACACACACACACACACACACACACACACACACACACAATTCCATCGGAAATTATCCTGAGTATAGATGGGAATACACAGGAACGTAAAAAGAGGAAGGTTAATTTAGGGTCACGCAGCTCACTGCACTGCATGAATACATTTCTTCTTTATCTTTATCAAGAAAATTCCCTACACAGCCTTTTTTCAAGTTTATCGTGTGTGAGACGCGTGTTGGTGGCGAGACACACTTCCCGAGGCACTGTAATCTGTGCACGAGTGTTAACTGTCCTTGCTACGCTATGTAACACAATATTTGAAGCTGAAGTGTACCGAACACGTGATCCATACACTCATCACGGGATAAATACGACAACCGACATACGGCAAGAACTACATAAAACTGCAATGTAAACACACTAAACTGCATGCAGATGTACGACAACGTGTCGTTCGTTACGGCGCCAATCGGACCTTTAACGACCAGACGGAGGGAGAGGGGAGCTGACAACTTTCAATCACCCTCTTCAACATTGTCTTCCTCCGTTTAGTACTTGTGCTCCCTCCCATTCCCTTCACTTCCGTAGAACAAACGGCAACAGTTGTCATCACTCTCAAGTTGCAGGGCTGCCAACCTCTCCGGGCCCTCCGCCCTTTCAAACCATCATTTTTATTTTCATTCCTTTTCCTTCTGTGGCATTTCACCGATCTCAAATTATTCTGTGCTCAATAAAAAATATTAATTCGTAAGCTTTGACTTTAATTGCACCGAAAACCCAACAGGGGACGGGTAATGGCAGAGACAGGACAGAGGAAGGAAGGGAGGGAGTGAGGGAGGGGGAGAGGCAGGCAGGCACGCTCCCGCCCCGAGCTGCAGCCTGATGCTCGCCGATACCACCACTGATGACCAGGATAATTATGTCCCGGCCCGCCACTCACACATATGTCACCCTCCACGTCCCATACGCCAAGGCTGCACGTAACCAGGACGTGCAGCGACTCACATTCAATACTTACAATCTTGAAAAAAGTGCACAGCCAGATTCTTGCCAACAATGAATGCTGTGCAGGAATTACGGGCGTACATTATGCACGGCTTTAAAACAAGTGCAGACAATGGCTGGACATGCAGTAGTGTGTATTCAACAACAAAACACACTAATCACAGCTTACGTGATAATGCTTCCCTTGGCTATACAACTAGAGGCGGCGGCGGAAGGCTCAGCATAATACTT
>JAPQNM010000022.1:16544083-16556583 GCA_029783475.1 Metacarcinus magister
TACAATCAGAGTGCACGTTTGCAGCATCGCGTACCCAGACAACTTTTTTTATACCTCGTGCCAAGTTTTTTCTAAGGACTGAAAAAACGAAAGAAAAACAATGCACTCTGTTTCGCTGTATAAAAATACAATAATTCCAGACGGGACATTATATTTCTCAACCATCCTAAGAAAGAAGTAGTATGAGGAAGATTTTAAGTTGTTTCCATCTTACATATACATTTTTTTTATAGCAGACTACGGAAAAAATATTACCTCATCCTCTCCGTTCTTAACTGTGTAAAACTAGGTCTCATTTCACCTTCTCTCGTACTCCTAATGAGTTTCCTATCCATCCCGCTGGCTATGTATGTCACACCAAGTCACTCCAATTCACTGCAATCACTAGTTCTCTTCCCTTGATACTCCCTCCCATCAACTCACACTTTCTTCCTCTACTCTCATGGTGTTCCATATAAATTTACATTCATCCCTAAATGTACAGTAATCTGCACTCACCACCTTAATTAAGTACCTTAAACGATATTATACCTGGATTTCATATTTGTCCCAATCTCTCTCTCTCTCTCTCTCTCTCTCTCTCTCTCTCTCTCTCTCTCTCTCTCTCTCTCTCTCTCTCTCTCTCTCTCTCTTTCTGTGTGTGTGGTAGGGCATGTCTGTGCTCGCCATGATGCCTAACGGATGGGTGTATGTGCGGGTCTCCTTACAGTATGTCTGGTTCGCTAAGCTCCATGGGAGGATCGTGTCTACAGCAGCGCGAGGCGGCGGCGGCCTCAGCCTACCCCTACATGTTCCACGACCCACTGTCCTCCCTGTCCTCTACCTATCAGCGGTCCTCCTCCCAGCTGGCCTCATGCGGCAACGCGGCATCCCAGGCTGCTGTATCCTCTTTCAACGCCGCCAGCCACGCGGCGGCCGCATCCTACGCCGCCGCCACTTCTTCTGCAGGAGGCACAGGTACAGGTGAGTTTGTTTTGTCCAGCGGATCCCTTCTCTCTTCTTTCCTATCTCTACTTCTTCCCCTTTTGTTCTACTCCTCTCCTTCGTCTTTTCATTCCTGTACTCTATTTCTTCCGTTTCTTCTTTTCTTCGTCCTCTTTATCCCTCTACCTTTTTATAATCAACTGCTCCGTTTATTGTTTTGCAAAAGACATACTGACACACACACAAGACAAAACAGAATAACACACATACACACACACCCACACACACACCTTAGGCACCACTTCATTAGAGCAGGTGCATCACACTGGCACCCAGGCACCTCCATCCTTCCTGTGTCTCACACCTCAACGCCCCCAATACCTAATTTATACTTTCCTTCCTTTCCCTTCCCTCACCTCCACCACACAACACCTCGGCCACTCACTTGGAAACCTGGCCCCATGTGTGCCTCTACCTCCTTCACCATCACCATCACCTCCCCCTGTCAGTCCCCCTAGCGGTCCCCTTGCCATCCCCGCCCACCCTGCTACCCATCCACTACCTTCATTCCCACGGTGGTTCAGCACAGCATGACGGGGAGAGAAGGAAGAAGATGGGATGAGAAAGAGAAAGAGGAGAGTAGGAAAAGAAAACAAGAAGAGGTAGATGGGAGAGAAAAGGTGGAATGAGGAGAGGAAATGGGAAAGGAGATAAGGGATGGAAAAGAAAAGGCTGATGGGGAAGAGGAGACAGTGGTGATGGTGGTGGTAGAAGGGGAGAGAAGGGAAGGGAAGGGGAGGTGTGGGCCGGGTCCTCCGTCACTCCCAGCTGGTTTCCGGGTGAGTGGCTGGCCAAACACACGGCGACTTGTACAATTAACAGCGAGACGCACACACACACGGTCGATGTTCCCGTCGCTGCTGCTGCTGCTCGCCCTTCCGGTCCCTCCAAGGCCTAAGTAATCTCTCACAGTCTCTCTCTCTCTCTCTCTCTCTCTCTCTCTCTCTCTCTCTCTCTCTCTCTCTCTCTCTCTCTCTCTCTCTCTCTCTCTCTCTCTCTCTCTCTCTCTCTCTCATACCACAACCCCCCAAAAATATCAATATCCCTTTAGTTGCCTTGTAAAAAAAAAAATTACATTCACGAACCAATGCAGTTGTCAGACAAAAGCGACAGACAAACACAGTTTTAACTAAGTAATAGTAAACAAATACATTATATTCCCACTATTATATAAGTGATTAGCATTTACATCGCGGCATGACAGGTGGTGTGTCATGCATGCACCACTCTGGGCTTACCTTAACCTTCAATTTCTATCCCACAACAACGCTCACTGCACTCCCTCTCCCTCCCACCCTACACAGCCTCCCACCTACCTCTAAAACCTGTCTCAATATACTATTATCACCCCCTAATCACTCTCTTCTTTGCCCATGTCGATACCTCCCCTTCCCCTGTTATATATTCCCTTTCCTCTCCCCGCTAACAGCCTTCCTCTTCTCTCCTCCCCTCAGGTTTGATATCGGCAGGAGTGTCGGTGCCCGTGCAGATCCCCAGCCAGACCCCAGACCTGAGTGCTGCGAATTACTGGCCTCGGCTTCAGTGATGGTCTCTGATGTGCGAGACCGACCTCTCGGCCTCGCAGTACCCCTCGCAGGTCTACGCCACCGCCCCCCCTGCCACCCCGGCCGCCGCCACCCCGCTCCCGCCTTGAAGGTGCGAGTGTCTTTCTAGTATTGCGGGGGAGTTGCCCAACGGATGCGGCGGCTGTGGCGGGTCGAGGCGGCTCTCACACCCTTCAGACGTGACTTAGTGCGGCGCGGAGCTGCCTTAGAGCGTGGGTCTCCCGGCCTACTGTTGAGGGCTTCAGTTTACCACGGCGTGACCTTGCCCGTGAGGCGCCACTTGACCTTAAAATCTATAAATAGGGGTGACCTCGGTGATGACCGCCCTCCTCACCCTGTGGGAGAAGGAGCCAGCCATCGCGGCGTCACCCCGTCAGCGAACACTCACTTTTGTATCGATACTCCCGGTTCCCTCGGCCGCCTCGGAGTGGTCGTCTTGGTTTAGACACCTGTGGCGAGAGTGGAGGGTAACGTAGTAATTAAAACGAAGGATTCCTTCGTTCCCGGTAACAGGAGGTGGGGTCAGAGAGGGGGAGGGGAGGGGACATGGGGAAAACATACATACAAACAACAAACAAACTTGGGTCAGACCTGCGCTTGATACTCCTGCCAATGTATATTTCAAAGTCTTTCTAAAGCGCAGGTCGGTGACGAGAGACTTTGACGACACAGCGCCACCCTCCCTCCCTCCGGCCCGGCGCGGCGCGAGGCACACAAAGCGACGCACCACACACGCCTCGACTCACTGCATGTTCTCACCTCCACTGGTAATGAACAAGGGACGCCACCACGATACCCGTAGCTTAGGTTAAACATTTAGTTGCATAAGTTGCTGTAGCTCGAGTCAGGCTACAGCGCCCCTGAGTCAAACTAGGGAGGCGAGGGGCGCGGGTTGCCGGCTGGGTGAGGGGGAAAGGCACCACCTCTGCCTCCCCCCCGCACCCTCCCGGCACCTGACACCTATTTATTACTGTATAAAGGTGTGTAAACAAGACCTGTGTATAGTGTAGTAGACTGTGTAGCTTAGCGATCATACTCATACGTACACACAACACCGCCGTCGAGCCCCACCACCATCTTGGATTATGTTTTCACATCGTCAGTTTTTATTTCCCGGCAAAGTTCTCTCCTCGAGGCACTTATTTAGCTCGGAAACTTTTAATCACCCGACCTCCGTGGCTGGTGCGGAGGGCGGGGAGGGGGCGGCGCGCACCACAATGCCAGCTATTAACCCGTACCTGCCGCACCCCACACACCCCCACCGTCAAGGGCCCCCACCACCTCCGCCGCCACTCCACTTATGACAAATTCAATCTGATCAGATATCAGACTTGGTTTCACCTGAATGGTGGCGCATTTCACGAACTAATTTCCCATAAAATTAGCGACAAAGGACTTCATTCTAAGCGCATGGTGGGAATTTTACAGCGCATAGCCGTGTTCAGCGTGCCCAGTGTAGCGGCGACGAGGCTGGGCGCGACGCTCAATGCCTGTCACTTGCAGAATGGCGGGCCAGTGTTGACGCTGAAAACACCCGCCGTCCCCGCCCCGCCCCACCCTGCCCCGCACCCTTAATTGATCGGCGTAATGTGAATGCCTTACTTTTTTAAACGTATATATTTTACGGAGATGAAAGGCCGCCCTAACAAGCACCCCATTGTGAGGCCTTGCGAAATCACACCAACACTGTCACGTACACTCCGGGGTGATAGCGATACCGCACAGAGGGGAGGACGAGGAGCTAGGGAGAGGGGACAAAGAAGAGGGATAGAGAGAAGGAAAGAAGGAAGGATGGAAGGATGGGAGGTAAGATAATCGAATAAAAAAAAATTAAAACATCCCCTACCACCACCCCCACCACAACCACTGCAATTAAAAAGAAAAAGTGTGTGAAATCTGAGTGCCGTTTGCCTGGCTTCATAAAAGTGTTGTGTGCGCCCCGCGGGAATGAGTGAATGGATGGCAGCAGCGTGTGTTTTGGTCAAGCCCTTCGCGGAAACATCACTGATTATTATTTTTTGTACGTAAACATCACGAACACTCCATTGCGTGCTTTATGCTTTATGTATGTATAGGACACCACCACTGTGCTGCTGCTGCTGTCACACACACACACACACACACACACACACACACACACACACACACACACACACACACACACACACACACACACACACTTTATATAATCATTGAATACATATTTACCATTATAAATAAAGGAAAATCAAATAGTAGATGGAAATAATGCTAAATAAATAAGTAAATAAATAAATAAATAAATAATAATAATAATCATAATTGTGGGTTGTGGAAAGAGAAACACAGTGTATACTGAGGTTTTTTATTCCTGACCGGTTTCGCTCACAGCTTCTTCAGAGTCCTCTGAAGAAGCTGTGAGCGAAACCGGTCAGGAATAAAAAACCTCAGTATACACTGTGTTTCTCTTTCCACAACCCACAACTGTCAAGATGTCCATACAATAATCATAATAACAATAATAATAATAACTAGACAACAACAGCAGTAGTGGGGTGGCTTCCTTCCCTCCCCCTGAGAAGCACAAAAATGTTATCCAGAATTCACAACTTTAACTTGATGTAATATTTCTTTGGTTATGCCATCACCCATTTAGTTACACACACACACACACACACACACACACACACACACACACACACACACACACACACACACACACACGACAGCACTGCACTCACCCTCGCATGGCCACACATTCCCCTCGGAGGCGACAAACACACAAGGGGAATCTGTGTGTTGCAATGCACGATGAAAGGCTAATACTGCCCGATTTTTTCCCCTCCCCCAGTCAGTTAATAACACCAGTTGATATTCGGCTGACAAATGCACGTCGCTTCAGATTGCAAACAAGCCCCCTTCCACCCCCCACCCCCCCTAAATATTGCATTCATCCCGGCGTCAACATTATCATATATTACTCCAGTCATCAGTAGCGCGAGTTTATGCTGCAATGAAATGATGGGGAGAGAGAGAGAGAAAAAAAGCATATATATAGTATAATGAAAATGCACCGACAATTATGTACATATGAAAGTCAAAGTAATGGCACAGGAATGATAATAATAATAATAAAAAATAATACTGTATCAGCATGGGGGTCGTCCGTTTGTTTACACACACACACCGCACTCACTGCTCCTTTTTTCGGGCATGATGGAGCATATGGCAATACTCAAACATACGACCTTGTTAATAACGGGAACGGGTGATGGAGGGTTATGGTGGCACACTTGACACCACACCACCATAAAACACCACCACCACCACTACTACCACCGCTACTATTACTACTACTACTAACCTCACAGCACCCTCCCCATCCTACTGTGTTCTGCTTCTAAATGGTGATGCTGATAGGATACTCTGCGGCACTGACTGACTGAACCCCTGTGTGTGTGTGTGTGTGTGTGTGTGTGTGTGTGTGTGTGTGTGTGTGTGTGTGTGTGTGTGTGTGTGTTATCATTGCTTGTACGTATTGTTATCATTCCTGGTGTTTTCGTTCGTTCATTTCCAAAGGGAGAGGGGGGAGCGGGGCGGGGGCGGAGTATTCCACACTAACTGATGGTCTAGTCAAAGGCAGCTAGTGTTGTGTACGACCACGTGTAATCATTACCTATTATCATTATCATTATTAATATTATTATCATTATTATTACTTTTAATGATACTTCTTCGTCTTGGAAACGTCCTCGCAAGCGCGGGAAATTACATGATGATAAATATATTGGTTAGGAAATCTGATCTTTCTCACTGTATACTTTGCTCGTTACGATGGATGTAAATTTTTTGCTTGAATAAGAGGCATAAGTACGTACAAAGGCCCCAGCAGACAGCGACCCACCCTCAGCTACACTTCACGTAAGCTCATCCACGTCATTCAGTCACGTACATTAATATTAATGTTATAACCCGTTTTACGTTAAAAAAAGAAAGAATGAACGCAATCAATATTAAAACAATAAAATCTGATCGAATCAACATAACACAGTACAAGGAAGAGGAGAGACAGTGACTGCAAGGAATGGCTGCCCTGATCTCCAGTGTTTCCACTAATATTATAATTTCAGGACCAATTTTGTAAACCATACGTGAATTATGAACATACTCTGGTTCCCAGCCAACCACCAGTCATATTGTGTGTAGTGATTACTGTATGATATAATGAAATATAATGAAACCTGGTAAGTGGTCGTTTCAATGTTTCCTTTACACACAATTATCTCCTAAGTGCATGAATTACGTAATATTAAGGCAATCTATTTGAAGTTTAGACACCAGAAGTGGTGCTTATCAATCATCAACAACATCATCACAAATAAAAACACGTGTTCAGAGGTGCAAACCCATGCAGCCTCACTTTCACTGTTGGGGCTTACTAATGGTAATAACTAAATACACACACACACACACACACACACACACACACACACACACACACACACACACACACACACATTTTCGACTCCTAACACGACACTGGTTCATTTGAGTGTAATACCGAAGCACCACTAGAAGCCTCATTCACTATACACAGTTAAGTGGTTGTTTAGTGAATCATCATCGCTTCTTGGATCCCTGAGCCCTGGAGCAAACCTAGTTAACGTAGTTTTTAAGTGTCTGTTGGTCACCTTTGTTATCGTGTTGTTTATTAGTTTACTGTAGGTGGTCCGGATGGCTCTGTAGTAGTGTTCGGCTCGTGACCTAAAGGTTGCGAGTTCGATCCGGGCTCACGGCTCTCTTGGTGAGAGGGGTAGCGCTCTCTCGTTAACCCTTACTAAGTTGTAAGGTAAATTATTTTTTTTATCTGCTGAAGGACAAAACTTTACCCCAATTTCACTCACTCCTTTCAGTTAGCGGTTCGTATGACCTACAAAAGTTATTCCGGATAATTTTCGGATACATTCTCCCCGTTCTGTTCTCTGTCTGTCTCTGTTCCGCTTCGTATCCAGACTTGTCCATCAGAACCATGGCCCAAGGTCTAACCAGTGTCTGTTTTAAGTGTCTAATTGACACTACACACTTAAAACTATAAGTTTGTCCACAATGGTGTGTGTGTGTGTGTGTGTGTGTGTGTGTGTGTGTGTGTGTGTGTGTAAGTTCAAGTTCAACAGTTTATTGCCATGATATGTCACAAACAGTATGTAGAGTACATTTTTGTTTTCAATGGTAAAATCTGCTGAGAAAAATCTCATTAGCAGACCCAGTTGTTAATAAATTATCTAAATTTGCTCAGTCCAGAGATAAGACTATCATAAACTAATGCAATATACACATATATACATTGCATCAATGGATTTATAATATGATGGTACTCATGTAAGTATTACTTCTTAATGTTTGTAATTGAAGAAAGCATTTATTTATTTTATACTTACAGCTACTAAATGAGCTAAGTCTGTGTGTGTGTGTGTGTGTGTGTGTGTGTGTGTATTAAGAGTGGTTCGTTGTTTTCGGGTATGAGATTTATTTCGAAACAAATTTCATAGTTTTTCCACCATAATTTATTAAGGCTCATTATTCATTATAGTGAACAACACTTCCCTTCACTACACAACCATTCTTCAAGTGGTTGTCGAGTGTTCCCTTTCCTCCGTCTTTTTTCCCCCACAGCTGTCATCTTCATATTAAAAAATTCATAAACGCTTAATTTGTTCTTACATTTTTTTGTATGTAAAGCATTTCAAACAGAATAATACATGTACTTTTCAAAACAACTTGGCTAACAAGCTTTGTATTTTGTGTTCATGAAAAAAAACAAAGAACCAACAAGTCATTTAAACATAATACTCAGACTTCATAATTAGATTCAAAACACCTGCAATACTTCCACCACCCAGAGAGTTAATTACTATGCATTATTAGCGCGTTATTATGACTCATAGCATTTGTTGTTGTGCTCCATCTATTACACGTATCAATACCTCACCCACTCACTCTACACAGGGACGTAACCCGCACCACGTAGCACAACCTTTTATAACGCAGCAAATATCAACACTTATTACGGAGTGTTGCCGATTCTTCTTCTTTTTATGAAATGACAACCTGCATAATTCAACTCGGTTATTTTCCTAAGCCTTCCAATATATAGATAGACAGCCTTGCATATCTATTACAGGTGCCAAAGCAATAGCAACAAAACTATATAATGGAATATTTCAAGGCACTTCGATGTCAGCCAATCAGCAAGCCTGTATAGGGTGGTTGCCTACTAACACGACACTTGTACCTGTCATGGCGTCAAGACCAGCCAGTCACACTCAACACTCATGTCACTCTTGTCTGACGCTTATTTATTCGCATTGACTCACTCACTCACCACTGTCACTCTGTACCCACGTTTATAAGTCTTTTTAGGCGTGTTTGTGGGATAAGCAGTTGCCACACGTCGCCGCTACTCCCCACCCTCTCTCTCTCTCTCTCTCTGATATTGTTAACTATTAACTACTTCTAAATGAGTTTTACATACTCTGTGTATATTCAATTATATGATAAAACCATATAATTTTACGAACGCTTAGTTTTCCATGACAAAACAATGAGTTCGTATTTATCCCTACGATGTGGCAATGTTTGCGTTTATGCGGCGGTGTCACTTTTATTCCACGTCAGGCTGACCACTGTGACCAGGAACACTATGGTGGGCCTCGGGCTGTGGGTCACGTCACCCCAGTCAGGTCACCGCGGCGGCCAGGTCATCCCAAGGCCCGCGAGAGCCTCCCTCGTGGGACTTGGGTGACCTGGCCGCGTTGAGCTGACCCGGGTGACGTGGCACAACTATTACTCCTCACTCAGGCCGTCACACCTCAAGTTATTTATTAAATTATGAACACTAAACAGGTGTCACGCCTCCTTCACAATAACTACTAATTCCTGGAACACTAAACTTCAACTTGCCAACGTTCAAGACTTACCTTAGAGTGTAGGAAAGATCAAATGAGGCGGAATAGCTTGCAGCTCCTTCACACACAAACACACACACACGCCCACCCAAGAAATGACGCCACCCCGTGAAGACGATGCCGAGGAGAGTATCGTACTTCAATGCTCTCATTTTTTTTCATTTTTTTCTTTCTACCAAGTCATCATACATATTTTCTTTTTTTCAAAATTCATCACTCACATGTAATATCTTATTCTAGAACACAGAATCATAATGAAACATTATTTTCATTAAAGATTTATTGTTCATAATAACATTTGAACTCTCTGTGTCCATTTAACATAACACAAACTCATATACAATTCTGGGTGACCTGCGGGAGATCACTGAGTGGTTAGAGAACAGGTATAATAAATGATCTCCGTCTCTTATAATACCTTCAAGCTGGTAAAGCATTAGATTACTGATGGATATAAACACGAAGCTTGAGATTCTTAGTATAAACCCACTAGGCTATTAAAAAAATCTGGAGAGCATTGAACATTTTTTTTTCCAACACATCAAGTCCCTCTTAATTGAAAGGCGGAATAATAAGTATGTGTATCCAAATTCCCTCCAAATGGTTGACAATTATGCTGTTTGTGGAAAGATAAATAGAGAAGTTGATCTTTTCAGCATTGTTTTATTCCTACAATTCAGTAATGGTCACAGGAAAAGTATTTAAAGAGAGAGAGAGAGAGAGAGAGAGAGAGAGAGAGAGAGAGAGAGAGAGAGAGAGAGAGAGAGAGAGAGAGAGAGAGAGAGAGAGAGAGAGAGAGAGAGAGAGAGAGAGAGAACAAAAGAATGGATAACAATAATAAAAAAAAAGTATGTATGGAAGACAAAGAGATAGAGAAGGAGAGGAACAAAGGCAGCTGACTTGTGTGAACTGTTTGCATCAAGACACAGAACTGACAACCGATGGAAAAAAGTGCAAAATACGAAGCTGTGAAAATATGCCTCGACAACACATGCAATCCAGCAACGCCGTGTACCTCTGATGCGTGTACATGCCTGCGAGAAGGGGGTAGGGGTAGGGGTAGGGTTGGGGGGCAGAGGAAGAGGGGACAGAGACTGGACATGGAGGGGCTGGCAAGGGAAGGGATGGGACGGGAGGGGAAGGGAAGAGTTTAGTTGGTTGAGTCAAGGCAGAAGGGAATTCACTATTCACAACCATCTATAACCAGAGGGTACACTGCAGTATACTGAAGGATTGGGCAGCTAATACATGGGAAATGCTGACAAATAATGGGATGACAAAATTAAGTATAACATAATTAAGTATATTTTGATGTCTATAGATTTTGATAATTAAGAATACATAACATTAATTAAATGTCAGACTTTAATGCAGTACATAAGTATATACAATGTACTGTTTTGTATACATCTGCTTGAACACAATGACCACCTACTGTGAAGTCACTTTATAAGAAAATCAAACTCTTAATACTTTACCGAGTGACAAACTTTAACTAAAAATCACAGAAAAAATGTCAGGAAAGAGTACCAATGATGACTTCCAGTAAGTATGAGGCAAGGGGGCCACACAGCCCCACAGGAACCCCCTGGTGGTGGTGGTGGTGGTGGTGGTGGCTGGGCTGCTGTGGGGGAAGGGACTTGGACCCCTCAGTCACAACAGGCCACAGGTTTTTAGGTAAAATATTTAATCAAGTCTCCAATTGGAATGAGTGTAAACACACAAAGAACACTGAGTATCAAAGGCTATTTTCTTGACAGTGGGTTGGGAGGCAGGCAGGTATGAGGTGCACCAGGGATCCTCACACACACGCACACAGTATTAACAGCCGTGTCCACTCCACTACAACACAAACAGTGATATCAACACACACAGATGAGAGGACACTATCTCATGACTAGCAAACGTCCACAGTACACATCAGTCGCTTGTGCACTTAAGTAATCCAGTTGGATATATTGTAATTAAAATGTATACAATTTAAATATTCTCAAAATGTCTCCCTAATAGGAGTAATATAAGTAAAAATTTACAATATGGCTTCAAGATATTCCTGACTTTTCGACCTTATAGAATAATTATCATAAAATAGTTTTGGGTAGTTTTAAAGTATCATCATATAATCTTATTTCAAAGACTGAATTGCACACTCCATGAAGTAGGTCCATCAAGGGCCCGAGAAAACCTCTACATGTGTAGAATGTACTTAAAAAATCCCTTAAAAGTTGCTCCATGTACAAAATGTTTACAAAATATGACAAACGCTCTTGACGCCTACAATATGGCACCGCCCTCAGTGAGCCCTTGGGTGTGACTGCTGGGGCTCCAGGGCACCAGGGTGGGGCTGCCCACAACCTAGAGTCAGCTCACTGAGTTTGGTCGATATGAGTGACTAGCATAAAAGTGATCCCCTTAACATCAACATTGGATGTATTCAAAATTGGAAGGGTCAGGAACTGCTATACTAACATGCCATAGATTCTTGAAGCACTACATGAAGGCTGGAATGAAGTGGGTGCCAGTGTCTGCAAGTTAACCCCAATAGTTTTATGAACTAAAGTATAAATAACAAAAAATAGTTTTCATTCAAAACCATGACTTAAAATTTGTGTATATACATATATTTACCAGAAAGATATATTTGCTTGGTTTTTAATATATTTTTTCTGTACATAGTGTGTCTATATTGACAAAAAATGGTACCAATCGAAGAGAACCAATAGCTTATAGTGTACATAGTTACAATACTACCAGACATCTACCAGACGCAGCTGTGCAAACAACCAAGATGCACACGAGCAGTGCCACCTGAGCACCATTCTGAGGGTTCGCGTGGCCGCTGCATCCGTGATCTGCCATCACCCGCCTGGTTCACCCACACAACACCGGTTACCCTACTATCACTTATATGACCTTACGCTGTACCTAAACTTTACTCTTTATAAGCCTATCATCACAATGAGAGAGATAAGTGGAATATCTTAACTAATACAATTTCCATGCTATT
>JAPQNM010000022.1:16564083-16571583 GCA_029783475.1 Metacarcinus magister
GTCTAATAGTGTTGGTGGCAGTCTCTGGGGGGCGTCGCTCCCGACAGGTGGAGGACGGAAGGTCATTGAATAACTGTTCCTTCAGCTGTGAGATGTCTGAGTTCTGCAATACAGTACAAAAAACACCACCATTCAGCTTGGATCAGAAAAGGAGTTGATGTGGTTCAGAACATAGCATGTTTACTTGGCAATACTTTATTGCTAACTCTGTCACTGTTCTATAAGGATTCCCTGCAACCAAATGTTCTTACTAACAGCTAGGTAGAAGCACTTATTGATAACAAATTAATTAATTAAAATATTATATAGGAAGAAGCTCAACAAAGAAAGAAATAACCAAACAAACAAATAATAATTAATCAATTAATTAATTAATTAATTTAAAAATTAAACAAATAAATAAATAAATAAATAAATACATGAATAAATAAATAAATAAGGAAATTAAGTAGATAATAGTAAAGACCAATTTGACTGCACCTACCAGTTTGCTAAGTTCAAGGCTGAGATCATGAGGGTTGAGTGCTGGAGGCAGCTCAGGCTCCAATGGCCGCTCCCCAAGTGATGCCAGTATTCTCTTACGATGACCAGGTGGATTAATCTCAAGCACCGTGGTCAGCTCTATCTCCCACACCTTCTTCACTCGCTCCATCTCTCCAAAGCCATTCTTATGGAAATTTTGTGCATACTGTGGCATTCCGATGGACTCGAGCCAAGCCTCCACAGTGTCTGGGAGTTTGTACGTGGCCTGAGGTCCTGCGAAAGGTGTGGGCAGCTGGGACACTGCTTCACCAAGGGCCTGTACGTGGCTCGCCTGGGTAATGCCAAGCTCCCTCAGGTCACTAGATTCAAGGATGCCTCCATTCTGCCCACACACAAGACACACAAGAATATATCATACCTCTAACCAAGATATAGACATGCTGCACTATATTAGTATCCAAGGATGTGGTTTTATACTTTTTTCTTTGAAGCTGCACTGTTACAACACAATATGTAGCAGCTGTATGTAGGGAAAGGAAGTAAGAGAGATGATAAAAAATATAGGAAACAAGAATTGTGTGTCTCTGAGGGTGTGTAAGGCTGTTGTGGCATAAAATCCACAAAATTACTATATATAATACCAATTTTACATACATATACTAAATTGTATACATATTGCTGAGTGTATTGTTAGAGTAAAGATGCCAGTCAGACCTGATGCAGGTTATTGGAATAGTTCAATGTTGAAAAGAGAGAGAGAGAGAGAGAGAGAGAGAGAGAGAGAGAGAGAGAGAGAGAGAGAGAGAGAGAGAGAGAGAGAGAGAGAGAGAGAGAGAGAGAGAGAGAGAGAGAGAGAGAGAGAGAGAGAGAGAGAGAGAGAGGAGAGAGAGAGAGAGAGAGAGAGAGAGAGAGAGAGAGAGAGAGAGAGAGAGAGAGAGAGAGAGAGAGAGAGAGAGAGAGAGAGAGAGAGAGAGGAAAAAAAAAATATCCCTTAAATTCAATGTCACATACACCAATGTAAATTGTACTAATATGAAAAGCAGGAAGGCAGTTATGAGACATTTCAGTTCAGAGTTGACCTTAGAGTGGTCTTGATGCACTCACACAGTTTTCATATAAGGCAGATGAAGATGTGTGACTCAGTGGCGGATTTACCCCCGGGGGGGGGAGGGGGGCACAGCAGGCACCAAAAAATGTTTCAAACACATGATTTTATTGCGACTAAGTCCGATAATATTTACAGCGGTAAAATTTTACATCTATACCAGAATTCACCTGCATATAAACAACACACTTTTCGTATAGATTTTGATCCAATTTTGATCCAGTATCAGTAGACTGAGACTTGTGAAAGCTTACTTGAGTTCAACAATGTCAACCATCCGATTATCTTTGTTGATAGTGATGTATGCTCATAGAAACTTTACCATTGAACCAAAGGAGGTAGTTAAACAGTTTGCGAGGAGAAATCCAAGGAGGATTTTGCTGCCAGACATTCTAGATGAGTGACTTTAATATAATCATTATGCATTAATCCATAAAGACTATTGTGTGTGTGTATATATATATATATATATATATATATATATATATATATATATATATATATATATATATATGCATATATATATATATATATATATATATATATATATATATATATATATATATATATGTATATATATATATATATATATATATATATATATATATATATATGCATATATATATATATATATATATATATATATATATATATATATATATATATATGCATATATATATATATATATATATATATATATATATATATATATATATGCATATATATATATGCATATATATATATATATATATATATATATATATATATATATATATATATGCATATATATATATATATATATATATATATATATATATGCATATATATATATATGCATATATATATATACATATATATATATATATATATATATATATATATATATATATATGCATATATATATATATATATATATATATATATATATATATATATATATATGTGTGTGTGTGTGTGTGTGTGTGTGTGTGTGTGTGTGTGTGTGTGTGTTTGTGTGTATATTTTCTTGTTTCAAATACCATATATATATATATGTCTCGACAAATGTGTTTTGGGATCCAGAACTTCTTTAACTGGGGGGTCACCATATTTAACAATATATATATATATATATATATATATATATATATATATATATATATATATATATACATATATATATATATATATATATATATATATATATATATATATATATATATATATATATATATATATATATTTATATTTAACCATATTAAAAATTAAAAATATAACAAATAAAAAAAAACGTATTGGCTGAAATCCTGTTATTTTGAATAGTCACGAACGAGTTAGATACGTTCATTCTTTTGTGATATAGTGAAATAGAATTGGAATGTAGGTATAGATGTAGGAATGTAAAAAGTACTTTTAATAACTTTTAAACGGTTTTAATCAGTTTTAATTCGCTAACAGTTCAAGATATGACAACCAAATAACATTATACGTTATATTGTGTAGATTCAGGGTAGGTCACATCTATGTATTTTTGTCATATGAAACCAGCATCATCCAGTGAAGTTAAATAATGGTTATTTCATTTATGTTATTAGGCAATCCTAATCCTAACATTCGTGTTCAGCATGACCGAAAACCTGATTGTACCAATTTTCATGAGATTCGGTGTGAAAATTTACATGAAACTTCGTAGGGTACACCCTTAGAATTTTTTACATAAATCATATAATTAGAAATACGTAACTCGAAATGTGTGGGGTTTACGTAAAAAACGTATTTAATATACAACAAAGAACAGGATACGCTTGTTCTATTGAGCTATAGGGAAATGGAATTGGAACGTAATTATAGAGGTATGAGTGTAAGTTATTGTGCATTAATTTATTTCACAAATTTCAATTTTCATCATAAGTATTAGTGATTGGAAAGATGATGACATTAAGAGATAGACATTATCAAACTCCATAACACACTTTTATACAATTTTTCTGTAGGACTAATATTTACGTAGTAAAATGGGGAAACATTTTTTCTACCTCAATTCTGGAGGAATTTACGAGCCACCAAATGGAAAATCCAAATATCATAGTAATGACAAAACTAATTGAAGATTCGTGATCAGCATTCCCGAGAACCCCTTGGGCCCAATTTTCACGAATTGTGTTGAAATATTAACAACACCTTAACCGAACCTAACCTAACTCAACCTAACGTTTCCCATCCATTTGACTTCTTCAACCGACCTGTAGATGTCAATTGTATATCTACTACACTTCTTTATTTAATTTCTTTTTCATATATAATTTTTTATCTGTTCAGAGCACAACAGTATACACTTTCATCAATACTCAAGAGGAGCGTAATAACAACTTTGTGGTTTGCAAACAAGTGTGAACAGGGAAAAAATCAGTAACTGGTATATATAAAAAGTTTGTTGTGTTGCAGCAATTACTTTTTAAGGAAATTCCAGGAGGAAGTATCATTGCAAACAGAATGAAATATTCAAATAAAATGTAATAGTGACATCACTAAATTTAATAATAAAAAATCAATCCAAATGTGTTTTGCAAACTATAGTATTGATAATTTACTTCCAAGAAGCTTACATACAATACTATAATATTTTTTGCAATACGTATAAGCAGAAGTGTATGTCATTTTTCCTGAACTTTTGGAAACCCTTCATTATGAATTAAACTGTTATAAGAATTTAACATTCCTTTTGTAAATATAACAGGAAATTAACGTAAACTTATATATGAAACTAAAGTAAATCTTCCTTTTCATCTGGGTATAGGAGTTTGAACCAAACAGTGAAATATGTTTATTTAAGCTGTATTTATAAGCTTGACTTGAAGGATGTGTACGGCTGCTGTAGCGAAGCCATTAATGGAAATGTTATTTGACAAAATGTTTTTCAAACACAAGCTTCGTCCTCTGAACACTCAAAACAGTTACTAATTATTTTCCTTTGAACACAACTTTTGAGCCAATTAAGGTTTACGCTACGAATGTGGACTTTTTTTTCAACAGCCGGTGAGTTTTATGGTTGGGATTAGAATTTAAACTGCTCTAGTCTCCCTGTGATGTAGAGTTTGAGACTGATGCTGAGGTTCAAAGTGCGAGATCCAGAAACAAAATCTCCAATCACTCTTTGGTGTAGAACTGCAACTGACCATCTGTGTCACAGCTGAGTAGAGGGATGAAGAGGCGGGGATGGAATGAATGGAGGTGGGGAAAGAGAAGAAGAGAAAAGAAGACAGAGACATGATGACACAAAGGATAAGAAAAGGATGGATAAAAGATCATTGGTGGGAGGGAGAGAAGGAGGGGAAGGGATGGGAGTAGGAAGGTGGCGGTAAAGAAGAGTAGGATGCATCATGCAAAGGTTAACACTTACCATAAAGTCGGTGTCGTCATAGCCTTGCGCCGCGAACACATCCTCGTACTGAGGGAGTCCCAGCGCCCGCAACCACCCACCCACCGTCTTGTCACCACTCTCCAACACGCCCACGCTGACACCACCCACAACGTCGCCGCCAGAGAGGAGACCAAGACCCTGCTGTGACGGCGACAGGGACAGCCCTGGTGGGAGAGAAGGCCAACCCGTCATTTCATGCACGGTGTGATAGGAAGAGGAAAGTTTAGGTATTGCGTTGAGATGGGAAGAAGCTACTCACCCAGTCTAGTCTGAAACTCATGTTCCAGCTCGGCCATGAACACGCTCTCCCGCGCCAGCCCACCGCCAAAGCTGGCCATGATGTCGTTGATCCTTGCCCATTCCTCAGCCTCCTCCAACGGCGACAGGAGGCCCACGCCGCCTGAGCCGCTGCTGCCGCCGCTTCCACCTTGATCCCTCCCGGATGGTAAGCTGTTGCGGCATCCTGTAACACAAAACACACACACACACACACACACACACACAATAAATATATATTTTAACTTCATTAGGTGATTTTGTTGGAAGTCTGACTATAGTAGGTCATATTAAGAATTAACACCTAACCCTGTGTGTGTGTGTGTGTTTGTGTGTTGTGTGTGTGTGTGTGTGTGTGTGTGTGTGTGTGTGTGTGTGTGTGTGTGTGTGTGTGTGTGTGTGTGTGTGTGTGTGTGTGTGTGTGTGTCAGAAGCAGTACGCACCTCTTTCCAGGGCGGGTCTGAGGCCGGACGCGGTGGTGAGTGAGCGCGGGCGTTCTAGCGCAGACACCACTTCAGGTCCCTCCATGGGGATGACGCTCCCTCGGAACAGACCTGCAAGGAACAGAAACAAAAGGATGATTTATGAACCTCTGTTATACATGATATATAGAAAAAAATTACTTACATTTTCAACTCACACATCACGTCAAACCACGAATTATTTACTTTTCATCATACAAGTAAAATATGTTAAAACGGTGATGCAATATAATGCTACATTGGTGAGGGGAGTGTGTGTGGTATGATGGTCTTGGGGGGTGGTGGTGGGGGTGGGTGTGTGGGTGATGGTGGGCGGGAATGAAGTGGTGCGCAATACAGGTGAGGATGAGAGAGGGGAAGGGAGAGACGGAAGGGAGGGATGAAGTAATAAACACAGCAAGTGCTCTCCACGTTGCCTCCATCTCCCTCTCCATCCTCCTCCACCTCTGCCTATACGATTCCTGGCACTTTTTTTTTATTATTTTCTTTTACTTCGTAATTATATTTAGTCGATTCATTTTCAACCGTCTATCTGTCTGTTCTCTCTCTCTCTCTCTCTCTCTCTCTCTCTCTCTCTCTCTCTCTCTCTCTCTCTCTCTCTCTCTCTCTCTCTCTCTCTCTCTCTCTCGGAAGCAGTCTGATAATAATTATTATTGTTCTTGAGTTATCATGCCTTAGAGGGGGAAGATGATTCAAGGCCTAAACACCACCCACGCGCGAGGTGTTTTACAATGACGCAAAGCACAACTCAAGCACAAATACTATCATTACTACTATAACAACTTGCAGACTGGCGACCTTCGGAGCAAGAAATACAACACTTAACCTCGGGGCATCGTAAGCATCCACTGGCTACCAAAAACACGCCAGCTTTCCTCTGCTACCGAGGCTTACGTAACACACTATGGCGCACCAACACTACTCTGACCTCAATGTAGTGTTAGGCGCTGCCCTCCCTGAGACGCTGGCCAGTAGCAACAACACTGTGGCGTAGTGCGTGATCGTGTGAGATTCGTCATATCGGGCAGGGTTTCGCCACCTCGTCCCATGCATTCTGAGTGAGAGAAGCTGGCCTTGCTCTGGGGGTTTCCTGTGATGTACTAATGTGGTTTCGCCGCCGCCGGCCAAGTGTTAAAGTCACTAGGCGCGGGGCTTTCCGTAAGGTTCCTGTACTGAGGTGTGCTGGACGTTGTTGGCGCACAGGCAGCTTATGCTTCAATTATTGTTCAAAAGTATAGAAAACTTATTATTAGTTCTATTACCTCATAAACTATAGTAATGGGAATCGATAAAGGAAAATGTTCGCGAAATCGTTTGAGGGATAGACTGTCGTATGTCGCTTTACAATACTGGCGGCATTGTACTACAGTTTAACATTATGAATTGTGTTCGAGAAAAGTGGCTTTCCATATCACTATTAACGAAGCAAACCATTAATGAAGAGTTCCTGACTATCTGAACACTTTACTTCGATCCACTGTGGTTAGAAAAACTGAACAAGTAATTCCTCTCTGAACAGCAGGACGACTGGGCTGTCACATCCCCTAGATAGCTCCATGACTGATGAAAGAAAAGAAATCCATTAAGAAAAGAGACGAACAGAGGAAGGACAGTCCCGAATTTGAGTCAGACACACCCGCTCTTCTCTGATTTATTGTTGTCATACCACGCTGAGAAGGGGACACTGATATAATTACACTTATTACTATTATTATTATTATTATTATTATCATTATTTGCATTAGTAGTAGTAG
>JAPQNM010000022.1:16586583-16589083 GCA_029783475.1 Metacarcinus magister
AAGAGAGAGGGAGGGATGGATGGAGAGATGGAGGGAAAGAAACACCACCTGAGAGTTAAGTGGGGTGTTCCGGCATACTCCCCTCCCTCTTTACCTCCCTCTTATTCTCCCCTCCCCTCCCCTCCCTTCCCTTCCCTTCCCCTCCCTTCCTCTGCCTCCAACTCTCACTCACTCACTCACTCACATATACACACATGTCTTGTACTTCCCCTTCCTTCTTTCTCTCTCCATTCCCCTCCTTTCTCCCTCTTATCTCCTTCCCTTCCTCTCTATCAACACCTCTTCCCTCCATCCTCTGAAAACCATCACTTCATCTTTCTTTCTTCTTTCTTTCGTCTCCCTCAAATAAATGGCAAGTAAAAAAAAATTAAAAAAAGACTACAACAATAACGAAGATGATGAATTAAAGGAGAAGGAACAATATTAAAGTGTATCCATCTTTCAATCCTTATCCATCATATATAACATTGTATGAGTAAGAAAATACGTCCTTCCTCTTTCTCCTTCCTTTCATCCTTCTTGATGCAACAAAACACTTGGAAAACTCATCTCATTCTCACGAGGAGGAGGAGGAGGAGGAGGAGGAGGAGGAGGAGGAGGAGGAGGAGGAGGAGGAGGAGGAGGAGGACATTACTAGAAGGGAGAAAAGACATCTGTTTCCTTGAAGGAAAGGAGGGGAGAAGAGAAAAAAGAAAAGTGAGAGGAAAATCTTCATATAAGGAGGAAAAATAAAAGGAAGAACAAACATCAGCAGAGAAGGAGGCGGAGGAAAAAGAAGAGGGAATTACAAATATATAATAGATCCAAAATAATAATAAATAAAATATAGAAAAAATAGAAAAAATATATCTGTATTTATCCTGCGAGAGAGAGAGAGAGAGAGAGAGAGAGAGAGAGAGAGAGAGAGAGAGAGAGAGAGAGAGAGAGAGAGAGAGAGAGAGAGAGAGAGAGAGAGTAAAAAAAAAGGAGAGAAAAAAAGAGAGAGAAAGAGAGAGAAAGAGAGAGAGAGAGAGAGAAGTGAGTAGGCCTATTGTAAGGGGAGACGGTGCCCTTGGTGGCAAAGGGGCGAGGTGAAGGCAGAGGAGTGACGCAGGAGACGCCGAGGGGAAGGAAGGACATGAAAGTATGTTTGCGAGAGAGAGAGAGAGAGAGAGAGAGAGAGAGAGAGAGAGAGAGAGAGAGAGAGAGAGAGAGAGAGAGAGAGAGAGTATCCAGGAAGTGAAGAGTTAAGAGGCACTGAGCTGGCCAAGGGGAGGTAGTGTGACCCCTTCCTCCACTTCCCCTCTTCTCTCTCTCTCTCTCTCTCTCTCTCTCTCTCTCTCTCTCTCTCTCTCTCTCTCTCTCTCTCTCTCTCCACTCCTCCTTTCTCACCTTCGTCTTCCAGCTAACTCTTCCACCTTCCACCCTTTTCCATCCACTGCTTCCCCAATTCCTCCTCCTTTCCCTTCCCTTCATCATCTGACCCAGAAACACACACACACACACACACACACACACACACACACACACACACACACACACACACACACACACACACACACACAGAAAAAAGTGGAAAGTCATACAAACATACAGACGAGAAGTAACTTAAGTAAAAGGGTAAATAAGGCAAATGTTAAACAAAGGAAAGGGAAGCTGAGTAATAAGAAAAAGGTGATAAATGTGAGATTAAGATGTAAAGACACAAAGGAAATGAAGGTTGAAAGTGGGAAAAAACGGGGAGAGAGAGAGAGAGAGAGAGAGAGAGAGAGAGAGAGAGAGAGAGAGAGAGAGAGAGAGAGAGAGAGAGAGAGAGAGAGTACTGTGGAGCGAAAGTGTGAATAAGACTTGACAATCACAGTACGAATTCATAAAAATAAAAAATAAAAAAATAATAACAATACTAATAACAACAATAATAATAATAATAATAATAATAATAATAATAATAATCATACACAATCATCATAATACAAACTTGCCTTTTCCTTACATAGTTGAGGTAAGTACCATAGAAAAAGAACACCATGACCTAATAAGAAGATAATTATATGCTACCTCCTTCTGCTCCTTTCTTACTTGGCGGGAATGTATATAATTTCAGGGTGTGAGTTCCCAGCTCTCCTTCTTCTCCCTTTAAGATGTTTTTTAGTGACACGAAGGGAATGCAGCACCATCTATTGAATATAATTGCAATGATGATGATACTACTACTATTACTACTGCTACTACTACTACTACTACTACTAATAATAATAATAATAATAATAATAAAGATGATAATATAATAAAATGCAATGAATAAGTAGCATTAGTCTGATAACCTCATCATTTACTTTATCTTTTAATATCGCACACAACTCTTTCTAATGATGCTTCCTTTCCTTTTATTACTTCTCTTCTTACAGCCAACGATAACGTCTTAATCTCACGCGGCGGCCATGACCACACACACACACACACACACACACACACACACACACACACACACACACACACACACACACACACACACACACTT
>JAPQNM010000022.1:16591583-16596583 GCA_029783475.1 Metacarcinus magister
ACACACACACACACACACACACACACACACACACACACACAGTCCTCTTTAGTCCGTTGATCCGTCTCACAATAAATTGCAGTCTCATTTTAATCTGTGATGATAAACGATTCCCCTCGACTCCTCTCGCGTCAAGGGGTGGAAGGGTGGAAGGGTGGAAGGTTGGAGGGAAGGGACGTCCATTAGCACCCTGACACACCCTTAGGAGGAGGAGAAGGGTGGGAATGACACCATGACGATTTAAGGGGAAAGGGACACCACTATGACGCCCAAGGAGCCTCTATGACTATGTAAGTTTTCATTTTTTTCAGGGACCTAAGAGTGATTACGAGGCTTTGAGGGACGTGACCTAAGGACCTTCATGGACAGGACTACCCACGTGATGTATGAAGGGTCATTAGAAGGATTTGTGAAGGAGTAACTTTAGTGTTTGTAAAGTTCAGGATTTGTAAAGAACGGACGGTGGCTAGACGTGTGTGTGTGTGTGTGTGTGTGTGTGTGTGTGTGTGTGTGTGTGTGTGTGTGTGTGTGTGTGTGTGTGTGTGTGTGTGAATGAACTTGATTAATCTATTACACAAATGGAGACAGATGGACATAGGGGCTGAAAATGGGTGACGCAAGGGATATGCCGCTGCACAAAGGAACACAATAATAAAATAATTCCACTGGCGAACCTCTAGGAAAAAAATTAAATAAAAGTCACTCACCACATACAAAAAAAAAGATAAAACACGAATACTGCAATACTTTCGGCCGGTTTAAAAAATAAAATAAAAGCAATAATCATATGCAATTATACCCCAAGAATGTTCCTTTACTGAGGTGTGTGAGGGTGAGGGTAAAGGAATGAGGAAAGAGGGGAGGATTGAGGGTGTAACTCAAACCTGGGAAGAGGAGGAGGAGGAGGAGGAGGAGGAGGAGGAGGAGGAGGAGGAGGAGGAGGAGGAGGAGGAGGAGGAGGAGGTTTTCCCTGTCCCTCGACCTTCTCCCAGACACTCACACTTGACCTCGTGACCTTGAGTTTGACCTTTGACCGGCGTTTGAGGAATGTATCAAGCGAACAGTGGGCCTATAGACGAGAGAGAGAGAGAGAGAGAGAGAGAGAGAGAGAGAGAGAGAGAGAGAGAGAGAGAGAGAGAGAGAGAGAGAGAGAGAGAGAGAGAGAGAGTGTGTGTGTGTGTGTGTGTGTGTGTGTGTGTGTGTGTGTGTGTGTGTGTGTGTGTGTGTGTGTGTGTGTGTGTGTGTGTGTGTGTGTGTGTGTGTGTGTGTGGAAAGTCAAGCAAGGCAGAAAAGGGCAACAAGTGAGGTTTGTGTGGAAGCTTTTAAATAAAAGAGGAAATGGAGAGGGAGGAGAAGGAAGGAAAGCTGAAGGGAAAAAAAAGTGCGAGGGGAAAGATAACAATACAGAAGAAAGGGAAAAGAGGAAATTTAGGAAAGAAAGAAAAATCTAACGGTATAGACAGCAGCAGGAGGAGGGGAAGGGGGAGGGGGAGGGGGAGGGGGAGGGGAGGGGAGGGGGAGGGGGAGGGGGAGGAGGAGGAGAGATGAGAAAGGGAGGCAAGAAAGTCTAACAACCCCAAAATTAACTAAACTCATTCTCCTCGTTAGCATACCTACATGGCAACACACACACACACACACACACACACACACACACACACACACGAATGACACACTTGCTCATGGAGTGAACGCTAACACGACAGGAATACATACCCACTCACCCACAGGGACAAAATAACAATGAGCATCACCATCATCACCACCACACACACACATACACACACACACACACACACACACACACACACACACACACACACACACACACACACACTCACCAGACAGCTGTTGTTAGCCTCACAGCCTCACGGGGAGACGCTGTGTTCATACATCCTCACAACACGACGACGTACGAACGAGGGAGGGATGTAAGTGGCCGGTGGTAACACTGCCGAGGGACAACAAAGGAGAGGAAAACGGAGGAGGAGGAGGAACAAGCAAGAGGAGGAGTACAAATTAATTAAGAACTGGGAATAATGTTAAGTTGCAAAAAGAGAAAAAAAACAGATGATGAAGTTCTCTCAATAATATGGACAAGGAAAGAAAACGTAGTGACGGTCGTATATAGGAGTCGATGAGGTTGTGAGGAAGAAGCTGAGTGACTCCCACACGCGCGTGACTTGAGGGCACGGAAAGGCGTCTTCACCACACCACCACACCACCATTCAGAGTGCCACACGGCAGCCAACTGAGCAGGCGTGGTGGGAGGGTGCCCAACGCTACCCACAGGCACCCTCCCTCCCTCCCTCCATCCCTCCCGCCTTCCTGCCACCCCGTGCCCGCCGCTCTCCCTCGACGCTTATTGTTATCTACAAAAAAAGTGTTACGTACCTCGTCCCTTACGTGATTGGTGGTGCGTGCCCGTTTATCTTACCCCCCCCCACACCCCCACCCGCACCATACACCCTCCCATACCCATCTCATACATGCTGTGTCGTCTTGTCTCGTTTCCCTTACGGTGCGGTAACTCAAGCCCTCCTCAGCACACACACACACACACACACACACACACACACACACACACACACACACACACACACACACACACACCCTGCTATAACACATTGCCTCACCCTGTCACCCTGCTGTACTTGCCTTGTGTATTTAACCCTGTATTCTGTTCCCTCACCCTGCTATACTGTGTTACCCTATCCCTTCGTTAGTCCTCCCTGCCGTTAACCCTGTACTGTCCCCTGCCACCCTGCCCTCTACCCTTCTGTTATCATCCTTGCCCTTCCTTGCCTTGGTTATCCCGTCCCCCTTCTTGTCTTTCCCTGCTATGCACCCTCACTAACCATACCACCTCGTGTTCTGCATTAGCCTTCACCTCTTCTACTCCATGCTCTCCCCGCCACCTACCTTGCAGAACACACTCCTTCCCTCACCCCTCCCACCCTGTCAGCACACACTAAGAATACTCTGTACACCATTACATCACCACAACAATCATTAATGCCACCACAATACCTTGCTGTCGTCACATACACTATACTAGGAATACCAAACACTTTCTCAACGAGTATTTCTTTCGTGTTCACTGTACTGCAAACACCATACCTCACTATTGCAGTATAATCCCATCTATAACACCATAACGTATCACTATACTATATGAAAAGGAGAACAACCCATCCATTCAGTCTCATCTGTCACCACTGAAGCCGCCCCACACACCCCTACACCCCACCCCACCCACCACCCCACCTCCCCTCAACCCCTTTGCCTCACTTTATCAATAATGGTTTCACAACATACTCAACACGATGACGACGTATTGAGATAAGCACAGCACGTGTTCGGTGGCAAGGTTGACTGTCGAGGAAATACGCGGCTAGTTCTGAAATGCCATGTTGCAAGGATCGTTTTTTGTGATGAACGTATGAGTGGACGGACGAACGGAAGGTGTGTGTGTGTGTGTGTGTGTGTGTGTGTGTGTGTGTGTGTGTGTGTGTGTGTGTGTGTGTGTGTGTGTGTGTGTGTGTGTGTGTGTGTGTGAACCGGAATAAGCAGGTGCTGACGGTTTTTTTCGCTCCTCTTTACGATACCTACGATCATACAAACCTTTATGTTTTCCAATGTACAGAGAAGTGTAAGGGTGTTGTGTCCTTGCTGTTGTCGTCTTCCATTGCCGTTGTCGTTCCTTCATCATAACACAAAACGACTCAAGAGCTTCCTTGCCAGCAAATGTTTTTCTTATATTTCATCCGAGTATTCATTAATAGGAGTATAATACTTAACAAATAGGTTCATCCTTCAACAACACTAAATACCATTCCATTATTCATTTTTTTTTCTCTGCACGACTAAGTGACAATAGTTTTCTCCCCTTTAATAATAATAATCAGGTAAATGTTCTAATAGTATATCAGTACACATGTTCACCGACCAATGCAAGGCCGCACGATAAGCTGTGTTATCTGGGCGTCACGTGTCTGTCCACGCCAACAGACTGCCTTCACCGAACACACTGGCAGTCAAGGATAATAACTTCCTCCAAACAAGATTAATTTCCTTATTAACTCCTCCCTTTTAAACATTATATTTCGTTCAACTGAGGTTTTTTTTTTTCTACCTCCTTCAACGGTAAATATTAACAATAACTGTATCGTCAGGAACTTCTCTGGTCGTTTTAGTTTCAAATGATGCCAATACATCATTAACCTCGATGGAAAAGAATACTCATCTCTCGATCGTTTGTTTCTATTGATGATGAAGCTAAATATTCAACAACAAGCTTGATAAATTTTGAATAAATATGAACTATATCCTTCGTTTTACTTCCACACACGACGACAATGCTTAATAAAAACGTTAATAGTAAGGAAAAACACAACTCCCTTCAAAGTTTGCCTCCGTTTGATATAATAAACCAAAATACCAATAACTTTCAATCATAAGGAGTAAGTGAGTGAGTTAATGTGAATAAAGTAAGCGTCAGACATCATCAGAGGTCATATAGCGCTATCAATTACAAAGAAAAACCAAACATTCTTTATCTTTATCACCAAACTATAATCTTTAATCAGAATTCACTGACTTCCTTGATCGCCTCGTCACCACACACCACGCTAGTCAAGAACACAACCACCTTACGCAGCACACGCCACAAGGAAAAAGTGTGGCGTGATTCCTAGAACCTCCTTCCCTCCCTCTGCCTTCACGCCCACTTCCCTCATCACTGACGTAATACAGCTTTCCCCAGGGTCAACGGCACACGTGTATGTACGCCCACAGCCGCCCACCAACACACACACACACACACACACACACACACACACACACACACACACACACACACACACACACACACACACTTTAAAGGTAGTAAGGCAAAGTGAACACATGCACACCAGAAGAAAAAAAAATAGACTTGAGAGATCACTTGGAACATTAAGACAACAGAAAATGGGGATGCATTGAGGAGACAGAAAACGCAC
>JAPQNM010000022.1:16601583-16606583 GCA_029783475.1 Metacarcinus magister
TACACTCATCACCCTTAAACCCTCACTCTATCTATCTCCTCTCTTCCACTCACACCACACGCACGCACTCTAACCCACACCAATCCCCACCACTCCCACCTCCACACACACACACACACACACACTCCCAACCCCTTCTTCCTCCACACTCTCACCACTTATCATTCAGGAAGTGAGAGAGGCCGAAGCATTGAGACAAAAGAATAAGGAAACCCCAAGGCGCTTCTGGAACCCCAAACACAGGCCACACTTCCACTCAACTGCACATTTAATCAAGCTCACCACTTCATGCTTCCACTACACACCACTGAGTCTGCACTGCTAGGCTGGGGTGAGGGGTGAAGGAGGGGAGGGAGGATGGCTGGATGGCGGGGCACGAACACGGGAGGGAGTGGCAAGAGAGGGAAACGAAGGATAGCGAAGAAGAGAAAAAAAAACACTAGGTAAATATAAAGGGAAAAATATGAAGAGAATATAGAATGCAAGACAAGAGGAGAGGAGAGAAGGGAAGGGAAGGGAAGGGAAGGGAAGGGAAGGGAAGGGAAGGGAAGGGAAGGGAAGGGAAGGGAAGGGAGGGGAGGGAAGTGTGCAGTGAGACAGGAAAAAGAGTGAGGGGAAGGGGGCTGGGGGGAGGTGAGGTGCAGATGGAGGTAAAGAGAAATAAATATAAAGAAAAGAAGCGGAAAACTGGGCAAGAAAAGAGAGAGAGAGAGAGAGAGAGAGAGAGAGAGAGAGAGAGAGAGAGAGAGAGAGAGAGAGAGAGAGAGAGAGAGAGAGAGAGAGAGAGGTAACATGAGGATAATGCACGAGTTAGTTAATGTGGACAACAGAGATCCACATCAACACCACTTTATCAGCCACCTGCCATCCACCACACCCACACCCACACCCACATAGCCTAGAGCCATCCACTATCTGTACCATCATTCTGGGTGACGCACGGGTGGAAGGAGGGGGGGGTGAGTGGATGAAGTGCCTATAAGTGTACCGCTAGAGGGTGAATGATGAGTGGCTGAAGCAGGTGTGTGGGTAGGGCAGGTGTGTGGGTGGGGCAGGTGTATGGGTGAAGCAGAATAAACTCAGGTGTGGATGAAGCAGGTGTGTGGGTGGGGCAGGTGTGTGGGTGGGGCAGGTGTGTGGGTGGGGCAGGTGTGTGGGTGAAGCAGAATAAAAACTCAGGTGTGGATGAAGCAGGTGTGTGGATAAGGCAGGTGGGTGGGTGAAGCTAAATCATAAAGTTGGTAATGATGAAGCAGGTGTGTGGGTGAGGCAGGTGTGTGGGTGAAGCTAAATTATAAATCAGGTGTGGGAGCAGCAGGTGTGTGACTTGCTACACCGACGGTAAGGTATTCACTGCCGTAAAAACACACACAGACGCCGCACGCACATGTATCGACGCACACATACATGCCAGGGCGTGCACACGTAGGGCATGGCGTGCATACGGAAAGGGCGGCGAGGCGTGCAACACGTGGACGGGTACTCACGGGCGGACGGGAGACGGCGTGCATCTTAGCGTGGATGGAGATCTGAGCCTGGCGGGCGGAAGGCGGCGGGTGGTCGGGCGTGGGCGGCTGCTGGTAGTGGGTGGGACTCAGGGGCTGCGGCCTTACCTGTGGGCGGGAGAGGAGGGCCAGGCTGAGCCCTCGTCACCTGCAACCCGCCCGCCCCCGCCCTCACTCCTCTACCCACCCATCACTCCCCTTTGTCCCTCCCTCCTTTATGGCACCTCGCCTTGCCTACACCTTTGGCCTTCCCACCGCATTAATAATAATAATAATAATAATAATAATAATAATAATAATAATAATAATAATAAAAATAACAAAAATAATAATAATAATAATAATATTAATAAAAAAAAATAGTAATAATAATGTTAAAAAACCCGTACAATAAATCAGTGATCATAGTTTTTCAAAGGTCATTCCAAGAACAAGCCTTAATTAACCAAACATTCCCAACCTCACTCATAACCTGAAATATTAATAATAAAAAAAAAAATCTCTTCACAACCCTATAGATCTTGCGCCACACCAATAATAATTATAATAATAATAATAATAATAATAAAAATAATAATAATAATAACATTAATAATGATAATAATAATAAAATAATAATAATAATAATAATAATAATAGTCTGCACCTGACCCACGTAACCCTCGCTCATCCCTCCACACCCACTCTCCACTTCACAGTCCCCGGGGAAGCTCACACAATAAGTATTACAAAAGCCCACACGCCTTGAGTGGGCTAAAAATAGTATTACGTTATGTTCTTGCAAATTACACTATACAAACCACTTAGCGAGGCACTACACGTCCACATAACGATAGTGTAATAAGAAATAACAATATCACGTGCATGTATTGCAAAAAAATAAAGGAACTAATGATTGCATAAATAAATAATTATACACGGGAGGTCAACCCAATTGTGCGTGCGGGCGTCTTCACTTAAAGCAGCTGGCAATATAGCGTGTGGGAATGGACGGACGGACACACACACACACACACGCACTCACACACACACACACATGCACTCTCACACACACACACACACACACACACACACACACACACACACACACACACGCACTCACACACACACACACACACACACACACACACACACACACACACACACACACACACATATATATATATAAATATATATATATATATATATATATATATATATATATATATATATACGCACACACACACACACACACACACACACATATACACACACACACACACACACACACACACACACACACACACACACACACACACACAGTTGGAATGCGAGGAAAGAAAACAATAACTGAAGGATCAATGCGCATGCGCGTGGGTAAATCTGCCTGCGTGGTTGAGTGAGTCTGGCCGGTATTGCGTCAAGGTGGACGGACGCTAATGTGTGCACGTAATTAGGCGCGGAAATGCGTGCGTGTGCGAGCTAAACGTGCGCGTAAGGGCAAAAATAATGTGCGCGTGCGTGCGAGGGAACTTTGGTGCGTATGCGTGCGTGGGAGACTGTTAGTGCGTGCACGTGCGTGAGAGAGAGAGAGAGAGAGAGAGAGAGAGAGAGAGAGAGAGAGAGAGAGAGAGAGAGAGAGAGAGAGAGAGAGAGAGAGAGAGAGAGAGAGAGAGAGAGAGAGAGAGAGAGGCCTCTCAGTAAGTGCTTCCCGTATCACACGCACATCTACACTCCATGGTAATCTGGTGCGTGTGTGTGCGTGCATGCGTGGGGTATGGGGGGTTGAAGGGACACACACACACACACAATAGAGATAGTTGTATGGGTCACGTCATGTCTCACATTACTCACGTCACTTACTGTTAGGTCACTCTTGTCAGATGTAAGCCTCACACACTCATAATTATTAATCACTCCAACTCATTCCTCCACTCAAACAGTACTGTCATTAATAACTACATATATTACACAAGGACACTCGTATTTACATCACTCTCTTTCCTTATCATTTTTTCCCCACGTTAATTATTTAAGTCCAGAGAGTCATTCATCGAAGGAATTACGTGCAGGCGGTGAGAGGATAAGCTTTACGTGCGTTAATAGTAAAAACAAAATTCAAGTTAAGGCTGCTCAAGATTAAGTTAAGTTGAGGCTGTGTAAGGAAACAAGAAATAAGGTTTGTAAGGGAAATAATTGAAAGGCTTCTCACTCCTATTCTTATTATCTTATTTTACTTTCTATTGGTATCTCCCTCCAGGTGTGTGTGTGTGTGTGTGTGTGTGTGTGTGTGTGTGTGTGTGTGTGTGTGTGTGTGTGTGTGTGTGTGTGTGTGTGTGTGTGTGTGTGTGAAGCTCCTGACAGTCCACACCCAGTACATTTGATGTCAAAGGAGTAGTGAGTACGCCTTGCATGCACCGGAGGACGAGGCAGAGGAAGGCAAGGGCGAGGAGCTGGACAAGGACGAGGCCGAGAAGTAGTGGAAGGATTGCGTACGTGCGTGCATGCATGTGTGGCTCACCTTGGCCCTGGCCTCGCGTAGCTCCAAAGACCTAGGCCGGTGCTCCCCATCTGAGTCCTCGGAGGAGTCAGCCCGCCCCACGGTGCTCCTGCTGAAGGCGGTAGCAGCGCGAGGACGGCGGGGAAGTGTTAGGGCAATACGGTCTCTCAGGTTCTCATTGCGGTCTCGAAGTAAAGCGTTTGAGGTCTCGTTCCGGTGGTGGTGAGGGTGTTGATGGTGGTCTCGTGCGTTATCTTGGTTGTGGAGGTTTTCATTGTGGTGGAGTAGATGGTGGTGGTGGTGGTGGGGGTGGTGTGAAGAGGTGGGCGGAGGAGGCTGCTGGTGCTGATGCCTTCCATCTCCACTATCTTTGGTGTCTCGTTGTTCTCCACCTCCACCACTACCCCCACCACCACTACCACCACCACCACCACCACCACCTCTATGCTCGCGGTCTCTAAGATCCTGCTCGCGGTGATCCCTGTGGTGATGGTGGTCCTTTTCCCTCAGGGTGTGGTAGCGGCCCCCAGCGGTGAGGTTCTCGTAGCGGTGAATCGTGTTCTCGTACACATGCCCCGCGTCCTTCATCTTGGAGGTGCGGCGGCTCTTGACTGGCTTGAAGGATATTGTGCTGTACATCTGCAGAGGGAAGGTGGGGTGGGGGAGGTGGAACAAGCGGGGGATAGGTGCGTGGATAGGTGGATAGGTAGTGGTTGTATGCGGGAAAGGACAGATCGGTGGACGGAGGGAAGAGAGTAGGATGAGCAATGAGATGTTTGACGGAGGAGAAATTAACATGGAAGTGTGAGAAAGGGAAAAGAGAAAACGGCGAGGAGCATGAACAGGAATTAGAGATAGAAGGATAATTAGGGGATGATGAGGTAGAAGGAAAAAGGAAGGAGAGATGAGGTGATGGAGTATGGTAAGTAGTAGAGAGAAAGGAAGGAGGGGGTGGAGGAAGAGGTAGAATGGGATGTCACGTGAATTGAGTAGTGGGTGAGGAGAGCAAGGCAGAC
>JAPQNM010000022.1:16614083-16654083 GCA_029783475.1 Metacarcinus magister
TGTTGCAAGCCTTGGATGCACGCCACGTACCCTCGTCCACACCCGCCTTTGTTCCACCCACCCCATCGATACCCTCCCTAACGCCACCTGCCATGCCCGCCCCCTCCACCTATAATCCGGATTTCAGCACACTGATAAGCGAATGTTCAGATTTATTTCGCTGAATAGCGTCAAAACAAAGAGGAATTTTCATGAGAATTTTATCGGTCCATGAAATTTAGCATTCAATATTTTTCTATAAAAGCAAACCTGATTGGCCGGAACAAAAGAAAGGCTGCAGCGCGGGGATCAACTGATCGGTGCTAACGCGTGATCCGTCTGCTTTTAATGCCCCCGCTGATCCCCGCGCCAGCTGGGGCCCACCATTAACCCTACAGACCCCCACCCCCCCACGCCCCGTACTCACTCCGAGGTCTGGCTGCGGTAGGAGAGGGAGCCCCGGTCGCTGCCACCGCTTACAGTCTTGGGTGGGGGCGGCACGTCGTAGATGGACCAATCTGACGTAGCCTCAGACATCCGACTGGCGACAGACGTCCGGCCGTCACGATCAGACATACGGCTTTCCCTGTCCGAAGTGCGGCTCTCCCGGTCCGAGGTCCGGCTCTCCCTGTCCGAAGCTCGACTCTCCCTGTCGGAGGCGCGGCTCTCCCTGTCCGAAGCCCTGCTGCTGGCACGATTCTCCCTGCCGCCCTCACCGTCTGTGGGGGCGGTGCGGGACGAGGCGGGTTAACAGTGGACATGCATACTTTGGCTCATTAACACACACACACACACACACACACACACACACACACACACACACACACACACACACACACACACACACGAAAAAAAAATGCACCAGGCAATAGCACAGTAGTATCATATAACATCACAATACTATCAAGGTGAACCACTACAAATACCACGCTACGCTAAGGCTGCGTTACAATACAAAAGGTCATGACGTCATTCTGAAGCAAAAAATAAAAGGACAAGACACTTTTGCCTTCTAAAACTTGTGCATGTGACACGTGAAGGGCGAGTGCATGTTTACTGCCACGGGAAAAGGAAAAAAACTGCACTACAGCAAGACCAAAGTTACTTCCCTACAAGTGTCTACAAAGTTGGGGATAATGATATCAAGGACAACTCTTTGGGGACGCCGTTAAGGCCTCCTGTCCTCAAGAGCTTCATACTGTGGTAGCCGAAACTCCCCGCTGCCTTCCCTCCTGCTTCCCTCCTTCACTGCTGTCCGCGTCAGTCTGTTAAAAGCGATGACAGGCAGTCTGAAATTTGGGCAGGCGACAGAAGCCTCCATACCGCCGTCTGATGGTGACGAAGGAGACGGCAATGGTGGAAGAAGGACAGTCAGTAGGAAGAACAGCAAGGGACACCATCACTCCACTTCCGGTGATGCTGCACGGCGAACGTACTGTCTCCAAGAATGTGGATGTAGCGTAAGCGTCCCGCGTGGGGCTTGAAGCAAGGCGTAGTGTGGGGCGGGGTGTGGAGGCGTGGGGCTAGGGTGTGGCTGAGAGCTGATGTGGAGGTGGAGTGTGTGGGTGTGGAGGTGAAGGTCAGCCCAGATCGAGGTGTAAGGCGTCGGGAAGTGACATGAGTGTGAGGAGGACAAGAAGGATAAGGAGGAGAGGATGGGGAGTAGTACCTTCCACTGACATCTCCGGGTGGACGATGGTGGGGATGAGGACATTCTCGTAGGGCGACCCCAACTCTGAGGGCTCGGGCATGGCGGGCACGGCGAGGGGTGACCACGAGGGGGGCGGCCACACGGGCGGGGACCAGGGTGGAGGGTCCCCGGGGTCCTCGTCATCGTCGTCGTCATCCAGATTAATGAGATGACCGTGGTCTGGGCGGCGGGGCGTGGGTGTATGGTAACGTGTGGTGGTGTATGGTAGTGTGAATGTGGTGAAGGGTGTGGTGTATGGTAGTATGAATGTGGCAGAAAGTGTGGTGTGTGGCAAAGATTGAATAAAAAGTCACGCCGTTGCAGGAAACAGCGTATATAGTGTAGCGTGGCGAAGGATTTCATTATTTATCAACGTGGTGAACAGAGGTGGTGTGTGAGGGTGTGTGGTGTGTGGGCGTTTAGAAAGAGATGTGGTAAAGGTACATAAGAACACAGTGATAAGTGGTGCGTCGAGTGATGTGTGGTGGTGGCAGTAGTAGTAGTAGTAGTGGTGGTGGTGGTGGTGGTGGTTATAGTAGCGGTGGAGGGAGAGGATCGTAGACGGGTGGTGTAGAAGGGAGAGGGAAAAGCAACAATAAGCATATCAACAAGCCATCATTACCATGCCACAACCTAACCACGGATTCGGAAACCAAGGAATCAATCAACAGTACTCAAAATAAATCAATATATAAAATCAAAAAGAATAATCATCAGCAACACTATAACTTATAGTATTCAAACCAGGGACTAATCCAGAAGATGATGAAAAAAAGAGGTAAAGATAGAGTTGAAATTCAAGTGTTAAGTTATTAGTATGGAAATCCCCCTAAAAATACTGCTGGATACGCCCCTAGTGTTGGCAAGAAGCAGGCCACAGGAAGGCTACGACAGGTGAGGGCTGATTACAGGTGCGCAGAACCCTTCCACACACAGGGGAGGAAGGGGAGGGAGGGGAGAGAGGGGAGCAGGGTTGGAGGGGGGAGGAGGGGGAGGAGGGAACCCACTTGAAAGTTTCGTCACTTCTGATTTGAAGGATTAAGTTGATTTCAAGGAGTGGTTGTTATCATATTATTATTGTTGTTGTTATTATTATTATTATTATTAGCATTATTATTATTATTATTATTATTAAATTCTATTATTATCATTATCATTTTTATTATCATTATCATTATTATTATCTATTGTTTTATTAATAATAATAATAATAATAATAATAATAATAATAATAATAATAATAATAATAATAATAATAATAATAAAATAACTCTTTATTATCATTATTATACCAAACAGAAGCTCCATCAATTTCCTTTATGTTTAGTCATGCCTGTGAGTTGTTCCCAGCCTCCCTCCCCCCCCCCTCTCTCTCTCTCTCTCTCTCTCTCTCTCTCTCTCTCTCTCTCTCTCTCTCTCTCTCTCTCTCTCTCTCCTCACACACACACACACACACACACACACACACACACACACACACACACTTGTAGTTAGTACGTCTACTTTATGAATACGGGATAAAAGTGGTTATTTTCTAGTTTTACAATGTGTAACGACGAATAACGGTGTGTGTGTGTGTGTGTGTGTGTGTGTGTGTGTGTGTGTGTGTGTGTGTGTGTGTGTGTGTGTGTGTGTGTGTGTGAGAGAGTGTGGCTGTCTGTCTATGTAACTATTGTAGTAATGCAATGTGGCGTTATAACAATGCATTTTTCTATTACTTTCAACTTGCAAATTTCCTTGTTTCACAAATTATCTTTATTACTATTATCATTATCATTATCATCATCATTATCATCAATTACTATTATTATTCACGTTTCTCCTCAATGAACACAAAGCAATATTAATTTTCCATCTCCTGTGTTGCCTCTAAACATAATCAAAGAATCTGAAGCAGCGACACATTGAAAGCCTTGAAAGTGTAGAATAAGACGGTAACTGTAATATAGTAACTGTAATATAATGTGTTAAGCCCACTCACCATACACCCTTACCATGCACCTCTATCTCACACTCTCTTACCTGTTTGCTTATATATACTCACACTCTCTCTCTCTCTCTCTCTCTCTCTCTCTCTCTCTCTCTCTCTCTCTCTCTCTCTCTCTCTCTCTCTCTCTCTCTCTCTCTCTCTCTCTCTCTCATTTCCTTACCCTCCATCACCTTTAACTGTTGTCTTATCTTCTTTCCTCCCTCCATCCCTCCATTCTTCCTTACCTACCTACCCACTTACCTACCTACCTACTTTTCCCAGCCTCTAATGCTATGGGAGTGAGATGAGTGAGGGAGGTGAAGGAGGGAAGAAAGATTATGAAAAGTGAGAAGAAAAAACCGGAGTGTGGAACAGGAGAGAGTGGGAAAAAATATGGGAAGGAAGAAAAGGATGACTAGAGGCAGAAAAAAAACTAGATGCACTTATTTGTAAGACTAAATATGTAAAGAGCTCTGAAGTTACCTTATTTTCGTTTAGTTGAGGAGGAGGAGGAGGAGGAGGAGGAGGAGGAGGAGGAGGAGGAGGAGGAGGAGGAGGAGGAGGAGGAGGAGGAGGAGGAGGAGGAGGAGAGCGATGAAGGGGAAACTGGCATGATCTATCTAAAAAGAAGTAAGGAGAAAGAAGGTAAAGACAGGATATATGAGAGAGAGAGAGAGAGAGAGAGAGAGAGAGAGAGAGAGAGAGAGAGAGAGAGAGAGAGAGAGAGAGAGAGAGAGAGAGAAAACATGGAGGCAGGGAAGGAAGGAAGGTGAGGTTTGAGGTACATGAGGAGTGGGGTTGCAGGGGCGTACATTTAATGAGGTTGGTGATCTCCTGGGTGATGGGCGTGTTGATGAGGGCGATGGTGTCCAGTACGGTGTTTCCCCGGTCGTCCCTCACCTCAGGGTCAGCACCAGCCTCCAGCAGCACCCGAACCACGTCCACCTGCACACACCACGCACACACCAGCAGGCACCCACACACCAAGCATACACCACGCCCGAAGATTGGCAGGAAGGAGAGAGCATTGAAGGAAAAGAAAGAAAGAAAGAAAGAGAGAGAGAGAGAGAGAGAGAGAGAGAGAGAGAGAGAGAGAGAGAGAGAGAGAGAGAGAGAGAGAGAGAGAGAAAGAGAAGAGAGAGAGAAAGAGAGAGAGAGAGAGAGAGAGAGAGAGAGAGAGAGAGAGAGAGAGAGAGAGAAAAGAAAAAAAATACCATTAGTAAGGTTAATATCATCCATTAATATAAACAAACACCTTTTCCTTCATGTAAACAAGTGGCAAAGTTATCCATTAGAACAAACCCACACACTCTCCAAGGACAACCACACACAGTTAGTGGTGCCAAGGCGGCAAACACTATAACCACTAATGTACAGGAACCAACACACTACCACACCAGGCGGCGCGGGTAGGCTGCACACCAGGAGGAGGAGGAGGAAGGAAAGAAGGAAGGAAGGACGTAACTGAGGAAAGGGAAAGTGTGAAGAATGAAGGTCAAGATAAAGATAGCATGACAGTCTCGATGGAGAGTATTATGAAGAGATAAAGCGTGATAAGACGATAATAGTAAGAGATACATGATAAATAAGAAGTGGAAAGTGTAGGTGGAATAATAAGTCAAGTGATCTGTAGTGGAGGTGGAGGGGCACTGTACCTTGCCACAGAGGGCGGCCTCGTGGAGGGGCGCTCCCTGCCCTGTGCGCACATTGACGTGGTGGCCCCGCGTCAGCAGCAGCTTCACTACTTCCCTGCTCGCCAGCCAGGCAGGGACAGAGGAGGGACGACAGGGAATACAGATACAGGAGAACGAGAGTGGTAGAGGTGGTGGTGGTGGTGGTTATAGTAAAAGCAGTAGACGTTGTAGGTGAGAGGTGAGTTTATCAAGTCATAAATGGAGAAGGGAGGGGGGGAGGGGGAGTGGCGGCAGGGAGGGGGAAGGGGGCGTTAGTAGAGGGAGTGTTGTGGCATTAGCGGCCTAGGGAGGGCGGTCTGTACGCAGCATGACAGTGTTACCACACCTCCTATTTACACATGTACAACTTCAACACAGGTCATGAGGTGTTATTACTATCTACCAGCCATTCTCTGTTGGACTGCCTACGGCTCCGTGTTAGTGATGGTCGCTGACCCGCCCCTTCACCTACCTGTGGCCATTCCTGGAGGCGCGGTGCAGGGGCGTGTGGGGGAAGACGGCGGCGCTGGCGGCAGCCACAGTGTAAGGCCGCAGAAGGTCCGGGTGTGCCCGCACGAGCACCTCCACCGTGCTGAGGCGACCGTATTGCGCCGCCAGATCCAGCGCCGTTTCCGCCTGCAGATTGGGCACGGTTGGGTCCCCGCCGCGGGCCAACAGTAGCTGTGCCGCCTCCGTGTGGCCATACTGCGATGCACAGTGCAGAGCTGTCTCCCCGCCTTTGTTCTGCAACACAAGCAAACACATACCGTCACTGGACGTCAACAGCAGGTGTTAGTGATGCTGTGGAGAAATGTGGCAGCAGCCAAGGATGCGGACACCACCATCCTGGCAGCCAAACCCTGGCCTGCCACACCATCCGTGAAGGACACCAAAGGCGGCGAGGCTGAGTGGCGGCCACGTGTCTCTTCACAATAACTGATTACCCCACACCAGCTCATGCTGACGTGACTTGTTAACTAGTCTTGGGGAGGGCGGGGGAGGGGAAGGCTGACTACGGGGATGGAATTGGGCCAGGTCAGGCAGAAGTGAAAAATTAAGGGAGAGTAAAGATCAGAGCAAGACGCTTAAAGGAGAGCAGAGAGCGTACAGTGAAGGAAAAAATGTAGTCTGCATGGAAACTTGATATGAGCAGATTTCATATTCCTTTGACTAAAGAGAACAACAGAAAGAGAGAGAGAGAGAGAGAGAGAGAGAGAGAGAGAGAGAGAGAGAGAGAGAGAGAGAGAGAGAGAGAGAGAGAGAGAGAGAGAGAGAGAGAGAGAGAGAGACTCATCACAAGAGACACATCACCCCTCGCCATCACACTCACTCATTATTCTACTCCACTACACCCTTTCAGCCCTGTCTAGCTTAAAAAGTCTCACCCCCTTCCCCTCCGCCCTTCTCCCTTAGTAATGGCAGCCTCCCCATTAACACCCCCATTAGAGCACCACTAAAAGGCCCTCTCTTGCTAATTGTCTAACTGCTTGTTTGACGCGGATCATCACCTTCCCCAGTAACACCCTTCACCCTTCCTCCTCAACCCTCACACATCATCTTTACACCTCCTTTTAACACTTCCATTCGAACACATTCTCCTCAGCTTTATTATCCCTTCTCTTCTCTATCTCCTCTACTCTAATGCTTCTCCTTTTACACTATCTTCATTTTTTTTTTCCCTTCTCCCTCACTTCCCCTCATTCTGTCACTTTTCATTATATCATCAACTTCCTGTCTTCATTTTCTATAATATCATACTCTCTCTCTCTCTCTCTCTCTCTCTCTCTCTCTCTCTCTCTCTCTCTCTCTCTCTCTCTCTCTCTCTCTCTCTCTCTCTCTCTTCCTTTATCTTGGCAACCTTCTCCCTTATTCTGTTAAATCTCCCTGTTTTTCCCCCTCCCCTACTTCGCCTTTTTCCCTGGAACCCTCTTTTCCCCTCACCCAATTTCCCCCAAAAGAGCCAAAACGGTGAATCCCCTTCCCTCTCTGTGTACCTTTCCTTAATTAATATAAACCAACACCCCTTCCCCTTACCCTTCTTCCCTCCCTTCCCTTCGCTTCTACCCTTCCCTTACTCATCTCCCCCTCCCCTTCATCCCTCCCCTCCTCTTCTACCTTTCCCCTTCTCTTCTCCCCTTCTTTCCTTCCCTTCCTTCCTCCACTCTAAAGGAACACCTGTGGGTCATTAACCTTTGGTCGTCGTCAGATAATGAATGCCTCAGGATGTGGTGTGATGTAATGTAATGTAATGTGATGTGATGTGATGTGATGTGATGTGATGACTGAGGTGCTTCTCATGTGCTGTCTCGTCCTCGCACGTCACACGCTTTTTTCTGCCTTCATGACTAAAAAAAGTGCAGCACCACAGTACATGCATCACCCCCACCCCCCACGTCACCACACCCACTGTTGTCACGCCACCACCACCACCACCAAGACCAATGCCACCACCACCACCACCACCACCACCATCACCACCACCATCACCACCACTCACCACTCACCACTATATCATTGTCCAACACACCATTTGCCATCGTCACCTTACTATGGCATTTTTTTTTATAACGAAATACATTCACTACTGTCACATAAACCTTGTCACCACCACCACAATAACAACCGATGATGCTGCTGCTGCTGCTGCTGCTGCTGCTGCTGCTGCTGCTGCTGCTGCTGCTGCTGCTGCTGCTGCTGCTGCTGCTGCTGCTGCTGCTGCTGCTGCTGCTGCTGCTGCTGCTAATGATGATGATGATGATGATGATGGAAGCGATGATGACGTTAATAATCATAGTGACAAGTATTTTTTCTACACACATCTTTTAGGATTCATAAAAACTAAAATAAATATAAAACGAAAAAAAAAGTAGCGTTTTGAGATAAATATATAATAAAACTATGGAACGTCAACAAGTAGTAGTTGCAGCAATGTATTATTATTAGTAGTAGTAGTAGTAGTAGTAGTAGTAGTAGTAGTAGTAATAGTAGTAGTAATAGTAGTAGTAATAGTAGTAACAATAGTAGTACTGGTAGTAGTAGTAGTAGTAGTAGTAGTAGTAGTAGTAGTAGTAGTAGTAGTAGTAGTAGTAGTAGTAGTAGTAGTAGTAGTAGTAGTAGTAGTAGTAGTAGTAGTAGTAGTAGTAGTAGTAGTAGTAGTAGTAGTAGTAGTAGTAGTAGTAGTAGAAGTAGTAGTAGTACTAGTAGTAGTAGCAGTAGCAGTAGTAGAAGTACAAAAAAAATAATAATAATAATAACAATACCACTAACAATATTAACATTAACAATCACGTCACTGAATACACACACACACACACACACACACACACACACACACACACACACACACACACACACACACTGAGGAGGCAGAACCCATGACCTTTACACACTGGAATGTCTGTCTACTTAGCTATATAGTTCTTCTTTAACATTCTCACCCTCACCTCCCCTCCCCTTCCCCTCCTACACCTACACCTACAACACTCTTAACTTCCCCTCTAACTTACTTTCCTTCAGCACCTTCACCCTCCCTCATAACCTCTTTCTTTCTCTCTCTCTCTCTCTCTCTCTCTCTCTCTCTCTCTCTCTCTCTCTCTCTCTCTCTCTCTCTCTCTCCTCTACCTAGTTTTTTTTCCTCCCTCTTTCCTCCTATCCCTCTCCCTTAACTCTCCATCTTCCCTCACCCTTCCCCTCCCCTTGCCCTTAATGGTTAAAATACACGCACTCATACATTAAGTATGCAAATGGGGGTGAGGGGAAGAGGGGTGAGGGGAGGAGAGGTAAGGGAGAAATGAGGACGCGAGGAGATGAGGGAGAGGAGAGGGAAAAAGGAAACAAATTATGAGAAGTAAGAAAATGGAAGTAAAGAATGGATGGGATAAGGAATACAAAGGAATACAAAGGAATAACAGGCAACAACAGCCCTGGTGGGCCTTACAAGGTTGCCTGTGTAGCTACTCTACTTCTATATTCTCTACAAGTCTGAGGTAAAGGATAGTAAAGTAGAAGGCTCCTCCCCACCCACCTCTCCCTCCGGCAAACGCCGGCAGGAAAAAAAGTGGTTAAAGAAACACCTGCGCAGTAGTAGTAATAAAAACTGCGCAGGAAATTTGATAGTATAGTGTGAAAAAGAAAGAAAAAGGCTATCTATCACTATTAAAATTTCATTAACGAAGCGGGTAATAAGTTAGGTTAGGTTTTGTCGTCAAGTACTTATCGAGTTTAGCTTTAAAAGTTTCAATCGTATTACTGTTGACTACCTGTGCTGGGAGAGAGTTCCATACATTAACTATTCTATTGAAGAAAAAGTGTTTAGATTCTTCCGATCTGAAGGCTTTACCGATTATTTTGAATCCATTGTTTCTTGTGATTCTTTCCCGATCAACAATTACGTAATCGCTTATATTGACGTTATCGAAACCACGAATCATTTTGAAAACTTCTATTAGGTCTCCCCGTAATCTACGTTTCTCTAAACTGAACAGATTGAGCTCCTTCAGTCGTTCCTCGTATGGCTTATTGCGCAGTCGCGGAATCATTTTTGTGGCTCGTCTTTGGACTCTCTCCAGCTTTACAATGTCTTTTCTATAGTAAAGTGACCAAAACTGAACGCAATATTCGAGATGCGGACGTACGAGGGAATTGAACAGTGTCAGGACGACTTTATCAGATTTAAACTCGAAGGTTCTGCCAATGAAACCAATTAATTTGTTAGCGGTTTTAACGGCTTCTGAGCAGTGTTTGCCTGGTTTGAGGTCGCTACTAATAGTTACGCCCAGGTCTTTTTCTTCATTAACTTTAAGAAGTTCGGTACCGTTCATTGAATAGTTAGTGCGATTATTGTTACTCCCAATATGCAAAACTTTACACTTATTTAAGTTATACGTCATCTGCCACTTCTTTGACCAATTTACTAAGCGATCGAGGTCGGACTGTAGTAGCGCTTTTTCGGCAGTAGTAGTAACTCTTCCAGTTATTTTCGTGTCGTCAGCAAATTTGGATATCTTACAGGTGAGGCCTTCATCGATGTCGTTTACGTAGATTACAAAAAGAACGGGGCCGAGCACTGAACCTTGCGGCACTCCACTTAGAACGTTTCGCCAGTTTGATGCTTTACCGTTAATAACGACGCGTTGTTTTCTCTCGTAGAGCCAGTCTTCGAGCCACGAGTGAATTTTACCAGTAATGCCGTGCGAAATTAATTTACTTAGAAGGTGCTTATGGGGAACTTTGTCAAACGCTTTTTGAAAGTCCAGATAAATGACGTCTACCGCTTTGGATTCGTCGAATATGTTAAATACGTCGTTGTAGAAGTCTAGTAGGTTAGTGAGGCATGAACGTTTATTACGGAAGCCATGTTGGGAGTTTTTATAAGGAGGAGGAGGAGGAGGAGGAACACATAGGAACACATAGGAAGAACAAACAGCAACAGGCCTGCTGGCCATTACGAGGCTGTTTGTGAGACTACACTATCTACTCTAGAGTGAAGGATACTGGATAGTAAGGGTGAAGGCTTCTCTCCCCAGCCATGGCTGGCAGGGAAAGGAAGGCCAACCAAGACCAGACTATCACTACTGTCACTACCACTACTGCTACCACTACTTCCTGGCAAGCAATGTTAGGCCACTAGCGACGTCTTTTGAATCGACATTTCGTAAGTTAGGTACATCAGGATGAACATACTCAAAGTTTGCTACGTTAACGGATAGTATTTTAGTTGTGGATTGGCTTCTAAATATTTGTCAAGTCTATTTTTGAACGTAGTAATTGTTTTACTGTCGACGACATTGGTGGGCAGGGAGTTCCAAACGTTAACGATCCGATTGAAAAAGAAGTGCTTGGCTTCGTTTGATGTGAATCTTTTACCAGTAATCTTAAAAGAATGACGTTTTCTTGTTATATTTGATCGATCAAAAGTAATGTAATCTTCTGCATTGATATTATCGAATCCTTTGATTATCTTGAACATTTCAATTAAATCCCCTCGCATCCTTCGTTTTTCTAGGCTGAATAAGTTTAGTTCTTTAAGTCTTTCTTCATAAGGTTTATTTTTCAGCCTTGGAATCATTTTTGTTATTCTTCGCTGGACTCTTTCCAGTTTTTCAATGTCCTTTCTGTAATATGGGGACCAAAACTGTACGCAATACTCAAGATGGGGTCGTACTAGTGAATTATGCAGGAGGAGGAGGAGGAGGAGGAGGAGGAGGAGGAGGAGGAGGAGGAGGAGGAGGAGGAGGAGGAGGAGTATCAATGAATAAAGTAGCTACCAATACCGTGTCATGATGGTGGTGGTGATGGTGGTGGTGATGGTGGTGATGATCGTGGTGATGGTACGGAAAGGGGTTGGTGATGGTGGTAGTAGTAGTAGTAGTAGTAGTAGTAGTTGTAGTTGTAGTTGTAGTTGTAGTAGTAGTAGTAGTAGTAGTAATAGTAATAGTAGTAGTAGTAGTAGTAGTAGTAGTAGTAATAATAATAATAATAATAATAATATTAATAATAATAATAATAATAATAATAATAATAATAGTAGTTGTTGTTGAGTATAATAATAATAATAATAATAATAATAATAATAATAATAATAATAATAATAATAACAACAATAATAATAAGAACAACAACAACAATAATAATAATAATAAGAGTAATAATAAGAGTAATAACAATAATAATAATAATTACAGCAGGGGGTGAAAGCAAATATGTTTTACTTTAATATAAAATGTAAAACTCTAACAAACACTAATTACCCAATGAGCGAACTTTGTACAATTAAAATAATAATAATAATAATAATAATAATAATAATAATAATAATAATAATAATAATATCACCACCATCAACGAATTAGACCGAAAGGCAGATATAGAAAGGGGTGACAGACTAGGGGTGGAGAGGGGAGAGGGGAGGGTTGAGGGAGAAAAGAGACAGAATGGGAGGATAGGAACAGTGAGAGTGAGAGGGAGTGGGGAGCAGCGTGACCAACTGGTGTCAAAATTAAATAAATGAATACGGCATAATTTCAACTCACCACATTAATGGCGGTGTTTCATCTGAACCAGCGCCGGCCAAATGTTAAACACGGTGTTTGAAATAGAATTAAAACGCGGTAATACGGACGCCCTCCCACCCCGTCTGTGTGTCAAGCCTCGCCATGGTGGGGGTCATTTTATGGTGTAATAAATGCACTCACTTTTTTGTTCAGTTTTAGCTGCGTCCACCGCAATGCATTACGACGCTAAATTTAATCACTAATGTAAATAGTTAAATGATAATGATAATGATGATGAAAATAACAATAATAATAATAATAATAATAATAATAATAATATTATTATAATTATTATTAATAATAACAATAATAATAATAATATAGATGACATTATTCATAATGATTAATAAAAAAATAAAATAAAAAAAGAATCTCCGACAGGTAAAAAAAAAGAAAACTTTAACGATAAAAAATAAATCAAGACTCCCACCATGACAGTAATGAACCCGCACTGACATTATAAAAAAGAGCTTAGTAGCAGCAGCAGGTGATTTATGTCAGTTATACAATGAGCACCTCTTATTTAGGAGATTAGGTGAGGCAGGCATAATAATACTTTACATCTAGCGCCAACCACCGACCCCGACCACCGACCACCAACCTTCCTACAACCTTCCTACCACGTCACGCCCAATACCAATGCACGTCAGAAGCCAATACGTACGTACAAAAAGAAACTGTACGTGCATCCCGAAGGTGCCACCACCAGCAACGGGACAAACAGGTGGGCGAGCATAAAGATGAATATTTCAAAGGTCGATCACAAGGCTGAACACAAAGGAAGGAGGAGAGACGCGCAACACAGAGAAAAGCATTGTGCCAACGAACCACCTTAACGAGTTAGTTACTTTTCAGAACGTGTCATCGCTCGTGATAGGACAAACACGTAGCCTGGTAATAATAGCATGAGTATAATATATTTCAGTGGTGGATTTGCTACACAGTAAGGAAGCAAAAACAGATACTATGAGAGAGGACGACAGTATGTTAAAGATTGAACTAAACGAGGCATCTTAACGAGTGCATATAATTATTTAAAGAGCCAATCATAACGAATAACAATAAGTACTATACAATAAGGGATAAAAAATACATAAGTACTACCACAATAACCATTAAGTGAACAATACAATTAATCAAGCTATTGTCTACAAAGTGCCATCTTTCGTGATGTTATACAGACACACACAACCACAAGACAGAACAAGACAGGAGGCGCTAGGATGAAAACACATAACATTACTTCATCACTCAACGAAACTAAACTAAACTATACTACTCTTCCTTGCATCGAATACCTACATCAATAGTTCTAAACGATTACCATGAAGTGATTTTGTGACCTCCATTCCTCCCTCCCCTACCATCATCACCACCACCACCACCATCACCACCAGCAACACAGTGTACCCCAACAGTGAGTGAGTGTGTCGCTGCCATCACTGCCCCCATCCCCCAATCGAACACTGCCCACGTCGACCGAGTTCCCAAGCTTACTAACGGGAGTCACTGATAACTTCTGCACATTCTCTCTCTCTCTCTCTCTCTCTCTCTCTCTCTCTCTCTCTCTCTCTCTCTCTCTCTCTCTCTCTCTCTCTCTCTCTCTCTCTCTCTCTCTCTCTCTCTCTCATTATCTATCATTTCAATTATTTTTAAACATGTACTTTAGCACAATTCCCTCCTCCCGTTTAAGCATGATTTTTCTCTTCTCTCCATTATTTCCCTTCCTCTCCTCTCCCCTCCCCCTCCATAATTCCCCTTCCCTTCTCCCTCCATTATTCCCCTCCCCCCATCCCCCATCCAGCATCCCCTCCTCTTCATCTTCCCTTACCCCTCCATGCTTCCCCTCCCCCCTTTCCCCTCCCTCTTCCCCCTGCAGCATCCCTCCTCTTCATCTCCCGCCCCTCCGTGCGCTAAGCCGTTGGGGGAGCGAGGAGGTAACGTAATATTTTTTCAATGTTCGGGATAAAGTGAAATTGTTGTAAGATTGATGCGGAGAGAGAGAGAGAGAGAGAGAGAGAGAGAGAGAGAGAGAGAGAGAGAGAGAGAGAGAGAGAGAGAGAGAGAGAGAGAGAGAGAGAGAGAGAGAGGACAATACAAAGGTTGCTAAGACAGGAAATAATCATGATTAACAATGGAATTACTATACTAAATCTGTTTGTCTGTCTGTCTGTCTCTCTCTCTCTCTCTCTCTCTCTCTCTCTCTCTCTCTCTCTCTCTCTCTCTCTCTCTCTCTCTCTCTCTCTCTCTCTCTCTCTCTCAGCAATGAGTTCAACAACTGCATTTCGCCACCCATCACGAGACAACGAGGAGGGACTACGTGAGAGAGAGAGATAGAGAGAGAGAGAGAGAGAGAGAGAGAGGAGAGAGAGAGAGAGAGAGAGAGAGAGAGAGAGAGAATAGTGATAAGAGGAGGGAAAAATCACTAAGATCTTGACAGTCATTATCTTGTGTGGCTCACGTGACACAGGCCACACACACCCACACCTACACTACCTCCACCTTCCCTCACCTACCCACCCACACACACACACACACACACACACACACACATACCTCCCACCACTCCTTATCTGTCATATTCTTCCACCTCCCCATACCCCTTCCACGTTACCATTCTCTCCTACACCCTATACACCATCTATTCCCTTCTCACATCCTACTGCAGCTCCTCCCACACCCCTCCACCGCCCCTCCAGCTTACTGCCTCCCCGCCCCGCCTCGCCCCTCCTTCCCCCTCCACGACTGCCTTGTTATGGGTACTTATCACGAGGGCGAGTACTTGGGGCAAAGGACGAATATCAGTACTTAAAACCGTGAGTGCGAGCACGTAGGTCCCAGAGAGAGAGAGAGAGAGAGAGAGAGAGAGAGAGAGAGAGAGAGAGAGAGAGAGAGAGAGAGCATCCCATCACAACTGGTACCACGATCTTCAGTAGGCAAAATTTGACATACGCACGTACGCATCCATGGATCTCTCTCTCTCTCTCTCTCTCTCTCTCTCTCTCTCTCTCTCTCTCTCTCTCTCTCTCTCTCTCTCTCTCTCTCTCTCTCCATATGTGATTTCCACCACCATCACAACTTTCACTTGGGTCGTCTTACACACGCTCTTCTTTGAACTTGTTATTGCAACTCACACACTTTCCCTTTGTGGTTCATCCATCCTGCTGCTCTACTATCTGACTAATGTAATAATAATAATAATAATAATAATAATAATAATAATAATAATAATAATAAAAATAATAATGACTAATGTCTTCTCCTGATGCTGGTGCCTGCTGTCAGAAAGCTAATCAGACGGGTTTTTTTCTTACTTACACTATAAATTTATAAGTAGAACGATCCTTATGATAAAATAGTTATGTAAAAATCTCAGGAACTTGTACGACTTTCCAAACATTGCCATTACACATCTGAATTTACATTTTTATCAGACTTTTTTTTTTTTCTCTCATTGTTAAGCCGTTCCAAATACGTCCCTTCTCTCGCGGTTGAATCATAAAACAATTATCTACAACGCGAAATGAAATGAGGGATTAAAGAACAATGGCGCCACTTAGGGTAATGCGATAAAGAATGATGTGCATGGAAATGTTCAAGGATTTCACCCTTCATCGGTGTGTCTCTTTTATTCAACTGACCACACCTCGACAACACCACCACCATCACTACCTCATCACATTCTTCCCCTGTCAAACATAACCTCACACGCCTTACACTACTACCACTTACACTCTGTCTTTCCCAGCTTGATATTGCCTTATTACTTACACCACTACCACTTACACTCTCCTTCACCCTACCAGACACTCCCTTACCCTATCATCATCACCACCATCACCACTTCATTCTTCATCACACCTGCAGCCGACCACATCCTCATCATTAATACCACACCCTTCTTATTCACATCATCACTTTTATCACATTTTGGCTTAACTTTTATCCTACTCCAATATCATCTCTCTCTCTCTCTCTCTCTCTCTCTCTCTCTCTCTCTCTCTCTCTCTCTCTCTCTCTCTCTCTCTCTCTCACGCCCAGTGGTCACAATGATTGAAGTTTAATCAATCTGGCCCCCCAAAGCGCCTTGTAAGATGACCACCGAGGAATGAGAGAGAGAGAGAGAGAGAGAGAGAGAGAGAGAGAGAGAGAGAGAGAGAGAGAGAGAGAGAGAGACACTAAATGAATGAGGAGTAATATTTTTCCTTCTCTCCTCTCATTTCCTCATTCTCTCTCTCTCTCTCTCTCTCTCTCTCTCTCTCTCTCTCTCTCTCTCTCTCTCTCTCTCTCTCTCTCTCTCTCTAAATCCTATCTCTCTTCACTTCCCCTCCCCCTTACGCGCGACTGACCTTGGGAGAGGGGGGATGGGTTAGGAGGAAGGACTGAGGGAAATGTGGAGAGATGGAAGGAGAGAGAGGAATGGAGGGATAGGGGGATAGGGGGGATGGAGGGATAGAGGGATGGAGGGATTGAAGGAGGGATGGATGGAGGGAGGGAGGGAGGGAGGGAGGGAGGGGGAAGGGGGGAGGGGGGAGGGTGAGACGGAGGGAGAGAGGGAGGGAGGGAAGGAAGGACGAAGCTGAGCACTGATGGAATTTCGAGAAGCCCCTAGGAAGGCATCCTGACTGACCCTGAGGAGGAGGAGGAGGAGGAGGAGGAGGAGGAGGAGGAGGAGGAGGAGGAGGACAAAAATGAGTACGAGGAGAGGAGGAAGAGAGAAAAGAAGAGGAAGAGGAAAAAGACAAGGGGAAGATGATGAACGAAGTAAACAAAAAAGGGGGAAATGGGTCCATGACTGACGTAGGGAAAAACAGACTGACTCTCTCTCTCTCTCTCTCTCTCTCTCTCTCTCTCTCTCTCTCTCTCTCTCTCTCTCTCTCTCTCTCTCTCTCTCTCTCTCTCTTACATAATACGTAATACTGTTGCTCGTTTTCAATAAGTGGAAAATTATGGGGAAAAAAAAACATTCGCAATACCACAAGAAAATTAGCTAAAAAAAAAAAATAATAATAATAAATAAACAAAAATAATATTCAACATTATGCATATTCCTGTATTTGTAAGGCAAGGACAACAACTCCTACATACACTCCTTCATGAACAAGTATATGAATGAGTGTGGGAGAGAGGCGGAGGGTGAGGAAGTCAGGGTGAAGGCAACGGTATGAGTAACAGAGGGACTGGGTGAGGGGGTGGCGGTGTGAGGAGTGCTAGGTGTGGGGGGGTGTAATGAGGGTGTGAGTGTGGAGGTGTACAAAGGCGAAGGGATGGAAGGAAGTGTGAGGGTGTGGGATAGTAAGACAGCAAGCATAAGGGTATGATAAGGGTATGAAGGAGTGAGTGTGAGGGTATGAAGGAGTGAGTGTGAGGGTATAAAGGAGTGAGTGTGAGGGTATGAAGGAGTGAGTGTGAGGGTATAAGGGAGTGAGTGTGAGGGTATAAAGGAGTGAATGTGAGGGTATGAAGGAGTGAGTGTGAGGGTATGAAGGAGTGAGTGTGAAGGTATGAAGGAGTGAATGTGAGGGTATGAAGGAGTGAATGTGAGGGTATGAAGGAGTAAATGTGAGGGTATGAAGGAGTGAGTGTGAGGGTATGAGGGAGTGAGTGTGAAGGTATGAAGGAGTGAGTGTGAGGGTATGAAGGAGTGAGTGTGAGGGTATAAAGGAGTGAGTGTGAGGGTATGAAGGAGTGAGTGTGAAGGTATAAAGGAGAGTATAAGTGGGTAAGGGAATGTTGTATAAGAGAAGGAATGAGAATAAGAGGACGTGATGAGTAACTTAATCATGGCCGTGTTTACTGTACAAGGACAAAGGGAACAGTGACACGCTACCTGGTGGTTGACGTTAGAGATGGAGATCCCCTTGTGGAGGAGGGTCCTCACCACCTCGGTATGTCCCGCCCAGGCCGCCAGGTGGAGGGGCGTCGACCCCTTGCCGTCCTGCACATTGCAAGACGCCTCGTGGGACAGCAGCAGCGCCACCACGTCCCTGAAGGAGATAAATCAAGGGAGATGAGTCACAGGAGTCCTATGAAGGCGCTATCATGTGGATATGTTTGTGGAACGTTATCGTACCCGACAAAGACACACAGCGAGCGACAAATGACGTCAATGTGATTGATAAACTCTGTGATAGTGATGGTAACCGTTAGTGGAGGATACAACGTGACCTTCATCGTGATGTCGATTGTCCGACACAAAGATACATCACAAACAAGCTCGTGCATTAGTCTGTAACAATGGTCAAGTCAAGCATTCAGTGAGGTGAGGCGTTTACCCCCCCCCCTTCCCTCCGGCTTATGCATGTCTCCTGACTGACAGACTAACTGAAAGGTGACAAACTGGCCGTCTTAGCCAGTTCTCTTTCTCAAGCCACTTAAATTTGGTTCATCTTTGCCGCCTAAAACATGATGTTTTATAATTTCATCAGACAGTAAAGTCGCCACGCAGGGCTCGGGCTGTACATGCCAACTACCTGCAACTGTGTAGAGTCCAGGAATATAATGTGTACGAATAAACAGGAATTAAATCTTTGCTCTGAGCAGTGAACACATGCAACACCCAAAGGCACTTCAGCCCAAGGTCTAGTAGCACTTACTTGTGGCCGTTGAGCGAGGCATGGTGGAGGGCCGTGTAGCCGCTGCTGTCCTGCACGTTGGCACCAGGACCACGCCGCAAGCTGGGGACGAAACCAACAGAGGCAGATGAGACAGAGACTCGTTAACACCCATGATGGAAATCCTAACAAACATCCTTCTTTTCCTGCGCTCCTACAAAAATACTTATATCCTACGCTGTCAAACTGTTTTCATGTAATCATATGAGTGAAAAAATTCTCATTCTAGAACTGAATATACGACTTGACAGTTAAATTAAAGTATGTTAAGTTCACATAAATTCTTTCCACGCTATAAAACTGATATCCCATTATCTATATCTGTGCTGCAACCTCATTATAAACAACCACACAATGCCAAATACTCGACCCTCACCACAGATAATAACTGCAAGTAAACTCTTGAGATAAGATAACGGACTGAACATTCTTACACTTGTCCTAAAACACGAAAAGAGGGCAGGTAAGGGGAATGGGAGGGAGGGAGGGAGGGAGGGAGGGAGGGAGGGAGGGAGGGAGGGAGGGAGGGAGGGAGGGAAGGTGTGGGTGGTGGTACGAAGGGGTAGGGAGTCGGATGTCTGAAACAAGCAACAATCATTCTGGCTCTTCCTTGTCTGCCAGGCGCGGCACACGAAGGCTCCAAGTCAAAGGGAAGGAAGGGGAGGAGAGGAATAATTGGATCGTGGAAGGATGTAAAGAGAGGTGAAAATAGTTATATTGTCCGCAGAAGAATTAAGAATAGGTGGCTGGGGCAGAGAGGTGGAAAATAAAGAGAAAATGAGGTTATGCTTAAGAAATCCTCTAGTCCATGTGCAGCCTAGAGGATTACCCAATGTGGCGATGTGGCAACTGTGGTGGAGCACGATTTAACAACGAACACTGCAACGTGAAGCGATACAGCAGACCAACTGGTTGCTGCTGTTGCTGTTGCTGCTGGCAACTATCAAACCTTCGTCCTCACACCAATATTGTAAAACTATATATACATTTTTGGGGGTGACGCGTCAATAGTCATTCGATTAAAAAAAAAAGTAGTTGTGTTTGTCTGTTTGTCCGCAAGAGGATGGATCGAAGTGATAGGAACCTTTAAAAAAATCCTTAAATTGGTATCACATATTTTTTTTCGTAATTACATTCCGATACACATTTGTGAGTCCATATACATTACACATTTCCATCATGAACATTGCTCCACAACATAACCACTACACACGACCATCTGCTCCGAGAATATGCGACGAGTCTGAGGACAAAACGATAAACCGATATCACAACTATTACTGCTGCTGCTACTACTACTACTACTATTTCTGCTGCTGCTGCTATAAGCGGGGGTTAAAATAACATTTACTCTGTAGTAGCTGTAGTAGTAGTAGTAGTAGTAGTAGTAGTAGTAGTAGTAGTTGTAGTAGTAGTTGTAGTTGTAGTTGTAGTTGTAGTTGTAGTTGTTGTTGTTGTTGTTGTTGTTTTTAATGTAATCATTGTATTGGTAGTAAGAGGAGATACAGTACACTACGAAGGAAGAGCAAGGAACAAAACAGTCACCTAATGGCAAGGTTATAATATATTGAAGTATCTCGCACACTCAAGGTCTTTTACCGTGCTGTGTGGTAACGTAGAGTAGGAAAAGATGAAGATAGAAGAACTAAAAGCAGGAGGAGGAGGAGGAAGAGGAAATTTTTCGTAATAAACGTCGCCATACTCTTTGTTATATTCCTCTCCATCGCAGCACAACCCCAATGCCCTTCCCCGGGTAATGCTGCTCTGCGCGTCACTATAGCTGGGCGGCAGAGGACAAAGATGCATATCCGTCCCCTGGTGGAGGTGGGGGTGGGATGGGATACCCACACCACCATGCCTCGGGTACAAGAGACCTCGAGCAACACCACGTCCTCCTCGCCTACACCACCACAACAAAAATGAAGCAACCCTTTGCCTTCCGTCACATCAGCGTCACCATAAACTTGGGTTAAAGCATGTCATAGTTATTGAAGTGTTGCCGCACTCAAGTCCAAATGAAAGGAGCGATGTGTTAAGTCTAATAATGTGCCGTGACACCCCAGAGCTTCCAAGGGAGCGTCTCACATCAATGAAGTCAAGTCATGTCTTGGTGTCACATGACTGTGTGTACGTGTGTGTGTGTGTGTGTGTGTGTGTGTGTGTGTGTGTGTGTGTGTGTGTGTGTGTGTGTGTGTGTGTGTGTGTGTGTGTGTGTGTGTGTGGTAGGCCACAACTGTACACAAAAGCGCGGTCACCTTCATGATATAACAACCCGCGACTCTCCTTGATGGCAGAGCGGTTGGTCATGGGAGGAGCGTGAGTCACTTCCGTGTAGCCGCCTGGACATCATGTCTCTTTGACTCACAACTTTGGATGTAATCAATATCTCAAACTTGCTGCCCAGACCTCCTCAAACATTTAGATACGAGACGAGAAAAAATGTATATATGACAGATGGATCTCTGCTGTTCGTGTAGGGTAGCTCAGCTGTCAAAATAAATTTTTTTTTTAAAAACCGCTTCGCCAGCCTCCAACAGCACCTCCACACTACCATATAGTCAAGCTTCCCGCAGTTTGAACCATTAAGATATCCGCGGCACAGCTCTATCCTGTCCCACGTAATTTGAACGGAGACAGTGAACTCGTCCTAGCCTGAGACGGTAAGGTTCATTTTCTCACATTCTAGAGTAGTCTCCCCGCCCATGCTCGCAGCCGCTACTTGATACAGGCGCTGCCACTCCCAGGCGGGGATGAATGCCTCAGCAGACACTGTTGTCACAGAGATACATGGCTCTGTCCTGGCTGACTTGCCAAGACAATATAGATCACCACTACTCAGTGAAACAGTAATCATCTCATGTAACAATGACTTGCTTACACCCTTCAACAGGTGTTCTACCAGCCCCATCTCACGCCTTGCCTCATACTTCAACACATTCTTGTAATATTTTTGAGCAGCTTTACACTTCAATAACTGTTGTATCCTTAAGAACAGGCCCACCACTTATATATTCATATATAAATATATAAATATATAAATAAATAAATAAATAAATAAAGATTAATCAAAAACCACACATGAATATGTTAATTTTTGATATTATTCTGTCAGAGTAGTTTAAGTCAACTTACATTTACTGTTAATTTTCTACTAATTATTGGAAACTTAAATGATGCAAGTAAATTACTTTTATAAAAATTTTAAATAAAAGTTATTATAACTCAAGTCATTGTCTTCAAAAAATGTTTCGGTTTAGTTAGAAATAACAACATAACACCTTAGCAGTGTCCTACCAAGACATAAAACTTCCCTCACCAGGATGGATGAACAACACCTTAGCAGTGTCCCAGCAAGATATAAAACTTCCCTCATTAAGACGGAATAGCACAACAAAGTTTTATTAATCAATATAATAACACTCAACATTTTATATTTCCTTGTTCTTCTAGCTTCTATATATTTAGTTTTTCAATAACAAATTTCATCTCATGACCTTCAAATCACTCCTTACTAAAAATCTGACAAGAATACCATGATGTTTCAATCCTCTTATCTTGCTACTTTAAAATAGAACATTCTCATTTTCATCCTGTTGCAATAAATAAATCACTAACGTTTGACATTTTCCCTCTGGTATGAAAGTCTATGAATATACAAATACAAATCTTGACACAAGGTATACCAAACAAATAAATAAATCCTTTCCTCAGTAATACTTATGAACGATGGGAAAGAAAATGTATCAGAAACAAACAAATTCCTTCCAATACAAACCTCTATGATCATTACACATATAATTTCAAACCTCCATCCCTTACCACATCCTATACTCAGAAACCTTCTCTTTCTCATTTATTTCCTCCACGATAATCATTCTTGCTGCCACATGTCCTCTCACAATTTCACTCAACTTCTTCCATAATTCCTCATTCTCTTTCACTTGTTTATCACCTATCTTATGAAATTATCAGGGCATCTAGTTGAAAAAATTATAGATCAATAATTAAAGTTTTAAGAGAGGCTTCCTGTATGCTACTCAATAATACATGGGACTACATAGAAAGCAAAGGTGACCAGGTCAACAATATAATGAGGTCACCTGTTTTCTACAACTCTTTACTATATATCATGAGAGAAAGGGTAATACAGTAGAAGGCTCCTCCTTGCCCTTCCACCACTCCAGCTGAGGCTAGATGGAAAATGAAATCATACTACCACCATATTCCCTTTAGCACATAATAAAAAACGACCAAAAAGGACAGGGCGAGGGGTCTGGGAAATCCCTCCTCTGTATTCTCTCCTATGAAAAGACATGGAGCAGAAAGGAAGGAGAAAGTAGTCTCTCTGAATTTTAAATGCCTTGTCTTGGCTAGCCACTTTAAATAAGACAAGAGCCAGGCATATAGATAAATAGATAAATAGATAGATAGATATACATACACACATTCTGTTAGGCCTCACCACTTGCAAGCAAATCTTTCCTTCACAAAACTCGCTTAGCATATATGCAATTAAAAGGAATATCCCATTCTCCACTGATCACGACAAATACTTCCCTGGTTGCAAAGTGTATTCTTCCAGACCCTCATGTGAATCTTATCACTAAATATTCAGGTCATGCTGTAGATCTTGATCTCAGCAAGCCACAAAGCCTCTACGTTCAGGTTAAAGGTACCTCCCTAACGCTGTTTCTGATTCCATTGTGCCTTCTAAAAGCCCTTTGAAAATAATTTCAATATTACTTGAACTTAAAATATTTTCCACGAAAATTAATTCACATTATTCAATAATTTGGTTTTAGTCCACAGTAGTAACATACTATTAAGGCATGCTAGCACACTGTCCTGACAACTGCCTTGCAACATTCTCCTGAATTGAGAATGTGGCCAAATTTTCATTGTCAAGCATCTTGCCATTTAAAGACATTTTTTTTTATTGATTTAAATGTGTTTTGAGTTAATGTGATGATAATTTCTCGACAAAATGGTATACTTTTTACAGAAACACTTTCATCCTTGAAATATCACCTCAGAACTGAAGGTGGAAAACATATGACTGGTCAATGACCAGCTGACAAATCACCAACTCAACAACATATTATCATTGTTATATACTTTCACACTCTATGACAAGACTTGCATGCACACGATACATACTGTACTGAATGTGTGTGAAGGTTCAGTGTGCAGTCGACTTTATGAAACCCAAGGTAAGTGTAGATAATAGGATCACATTGTTCTGAGACAAAGTTGTGACTCTGGACTGTTCTATTTAAAATTAGTCAAACTAAATCTTTTGCAACCTGACCTAACCTATTGTAGTCAATTGAAATGTAAGCCATGATAGGCTAGGTCAGGTTACAACAGGTTCGAATTTGGTTGATTTCAAACAGAACAGTCTCGGGTTGGGGCTTTGTTTCATAGCGATGCGTTCCTATTATTTAGAATTATTGTGCGTTTAATAGTCAACCGCACATTTGAAACAGTATGTATCCTGTGCAGTACTAAAATATATACAGATTGGTTCATAGCTGTAGTTATGCAGATTTAGAAAAAGATGTTTGGTTTACTAAGACTCCATTATGGCAATCATCAGCCAAAAATATGTACCTAGCTAATCACTCCACCCATCCTCTGATCCACAATATTTTCAAGGGTAATCTCATGCTGTATGTGTGAATATCAAGTTGGATCTCAACCCACATGTCCCTCAAAAGCAATAAGCTGGATGCACTTTGTCCAGCTGCTACTTTTCCCCTCCCATTTGAATCTGTCCATCCTCGATTCTGTCTGCTGCTCAAGTCATTTTACATTTTGCAATCATTGGTTGCAAAAGGTGTAGGATCACCGAATTGTCATTGAGTGTTTCAAGTGGTCCGAACATACAAGTGTAGACTGGCGGAGCTTCTGTTCCAAAGTCACATTGGACTGGCTTAACAACCAGAAGCCTATCGGTGAAACCTTTTTTATTAAAAGGAAATACGAAAGAGGCCGGCAACTAAGTAGTGTGTGGTTATTTGGCGGCATAGAAAAACTTTGAAAAAATTTTCACTGTTCCTTTAACTGGCAAAGAGGACAACAGAAGCGCACATACATTGATACCCCTCAACAAGAAAATATCTTGCCGGGAACCACCTTGGTCAGTGACAGCTGGAAAGTGTACACTTTAATTAAAGAAGAAGGGTACACTCACTGGGTTATTAACCATTTTAAACATTTTGTTGCTCCAGAAAATAATGAAGCGCACACACAAAACATAGAACTTTTATGGAGAGAATTCAAGGAGTGGACGAAGCGGCCTGGAATGAAGTGCGAGTACTTTGAACAATATTTTGCTAGATATTTATTCATAGCTACTAGAAAATTACCAACACCGTCACCACCGATTCTTCGAGGCTGCTGCTCACCTCTACAAGCCGCAGTCCTTATGCTACCCTTCACAACAAACTCCTATACCAGTTGACGAGGCGGTGGTGCAGTGGTCAGCGTTCGGGCATGGGAGCCTAGGGTTCCGGGTTCGAATCCCCGATATCCACTGACCACTTTTCAATATTTGATATCACCGCCAAGTGGCCAAAGACTACCCAAATTGCTGCCTTACTGTCCTCAGACGGGACTTACAAAGTTAATATGCATCTAAGGCTGTAGCAGTAATAAGCCTCACTCGTTCTCAACATATTCAAGAGAGAACTTAATCATTCGAGGCGTCACTATAAAAAAAAAAAAATTCTAAAACCTACACCAAATAACTGGTGAGGCAAGCCCATCTGTGCCTCCATATGCCTACTGGTGACAATGGTTAATGATATAGAGATGACTTTGAAGTCAGCACCGAGGCTGGACCATCTTTTATCCTTTACCTGTGGCGCCGGTAGGCTTAATGGAGGCCTTAGGTGGTCAGCCTCTGCCTGTTAGTAGCGCAGGTTAGATTTTTTGAGTGACATCTCGTTTCACATAGAGAGGCTCATACTGCCAGTGGAAGCTCCTCGAGCATATAGCTTTGCAGTCCCGTCGAGGATAGTGTTATGGCAGCATGTGGGTGATCTTAGGCCACTCGGCGGTATTACCAAAGAGAAGTGGCCAGTACGTGCTGGGGCTTGAACTCTGGACCCTGAGCTGGTATGCCCGACCGCTAGCAACTAGGCCACCGCCTCCTCTACTTCTCATTAAAGTATTTATCGTAATTTGAAATAGATTGTTCTGTATGGTTGGTTTAGTTTGGTGGGGGGGGTCCATGGGGGGAGAAACTCCCCGGCTAAGTTAGGTTACGATAGGTTAGTCAAGAGGTTATTACGCAAGTTCAGTTTAAATTAGGTTAGGTTAGGTTCAGGGGGCTCTATTCACCCAGGGTCAGTTTAGTTTAGGTTAGGGTTCTGTTGTTGTGGGGATCTGGTTCGGTTTTTATATTTTTTAACTAAAAAATTGTTTTTTCACCTTAGATTTTTTTTGGATTGCCATATATGCCTATATTTACTTCCCCCACCCTAAAACCCCGCTCTCCCAAGTGGTCCCCAAGCTTGTTGGCTATAGGGGAAAAGAAAAAAAAGATGTGTAATGGCTTAAACTGCAATTTTACCTAGCTTTTAATATTTCTTTAACTCAAAAAATAGGTTTTTCAACTTAGATTTTTCTGGATTGCCATATATGGCCTATATTTGCTTCCCTCAGCCTAAAACCCCGCTTTCCCAAGTTGTTGGGTATAGGGGAAAAGAAAAACAAGAAAAGGTGTATTGGCTTAAACTGCAATTTTACCTAATTTTCTATCAAGGAAAGCTTTTTCCCCTGTAATTGTGTTCACAGCTTGAAATGGGACGAGATGGATAGCAATTTTGGCCTAGTATTAGTTACTGTCCTTATTGTACCTCATTAAATACTGGCACAATCAAAACAATAAATGTGTTGGTTTCCTATTATATAGCGTGTACAACAAAAAATACTAAGACTTATGTAATAAAGTAATTATCAAGCAATCACTGACTGAGCTGCAGCCTTTACTTGGTGACAAAACATATTCACATACAATTAATTCCCTTTTCTTTCTATACAATTCAAGCACAGACAGACAGACAAAGTAATACATAGAAGAATAACATTAACATATATTACCACCACATCCTCACATCAACCTTACATTATACAAGCTTACAATATACCTAACCTAACTTAACTACACACCTTCAATACTAAAATACCTCAATCAATTAAATCATAAAAAGAAAAAGTGCTATACATTGACATGACTAAAATATACATATCCTCCCAACGAACATGCTTTCCCCCTCGTTCCCTTTATTCCTGGCATACAAAAGGTTCAAAACTAGTGTTCCCTGAGGTGTTAGAGACTGGTGAATTAGGGAGTGGTGAATAATGGTGAATAATCGTGTTTTACTGCCTCAACCTCACCACTACCACACTTGCTTGGTATTCTTGCCGCTAAGAACACCAGTATGATATTAACACTCACTACAAATACCTTTTCCTAGGCACTACTCTGGTTATATGGGTGAATTAGGGAGTGGTGAATAATGGTGCTTTAGTGGCTGCCTTGGCCTGGCACCGCCCACCTCACGCTCACCACACCCTCACCATTACCTAAGAACACCAATATGACCTCAACACTCACTGCAAATATATTATCCTTGGCACTACTCAGGTTATATGGTCAGGAAATGGGCGTGTAGAGGCTTACCTGGCTAGCGGACCTGACCTCCTCGACCTGGCACTCAAGATCTTGTCCACCACCTGAAGAGTGCCACTTCTCGCTGCCTCCAACAGGTCGGCGTCCTTCCCCATCCTGGTGTATTATCTATCACACACACATCGCCAAAGTGTTTTATGTCCACTGTGTATTGTATTGTATTGCGTCAGAAGCATTGATCACCAGCAGCCATCAGTGACGCCGCCGCCCCCTGCCTCCACACAACCACACTAATGGCTAACCTAACCACACTCAGATGTCTTCCTCAATGTCTTCTTCAAAGTCTCTCTTTCTTAACAACGAGCCAATAATATACCTTCATAACTGCATTTCTAACAATAACTTATGTATTAATAGATGAGTTATTTTAATGTAACCACACACATGTCATCCTCATAGTCTTCTTCAATGTCTTCTTCAATGTCTTCCATTCTTAACAGCAAGCCAACCATCTACCTCAATAACTACAGCTTTAACAACACCTCATAGATTAACAAATAACTCTTTATAATGTAATATCGCCATAATAAGTTGAAGTTAAGACAAATTTGATATTGGTTTGCTAAGACATCTACAGAGGAGAGGTAACGCGTCCCATCAGCTGATTATATGGAGGTAAACAAGGCACTGGCACTGCTTGTCCCACCACACTTGTCTCACCTCATACCTGTGACCATGCTATAATGAAGCAACAACGACCACTACTACTATTACTATGTGCCTGGAGTGCCTGTTTGACGTGTGCAAGTGCCACCAGAGAGAACATTCCATCGGTGAACAATGTGTCTTTAAAAGGAGAACAAGAAGGCTCTGGAGAGAACAATGTGTCTTTTCAAGGAGAACAAGAAGGCTCTGGAGAGAACATTCCTTCGGTGAACAATGTGTCTTTGAAAGGAGTACAAGAAGACTCTGGAGAGAACAATAGCCATGGTGGTGATGATGTTACAGTGTTACAACTCAACCAGAACATAACATTCGACAAGATAGTGTCACCCAATTCAATTTTCAGTACTGTTGCCCTTAATGAGGAGAGTGGAAGTAGTGATGGCTTGGTTAATGAAAGCCATAGTGTTAATGAGTCTTTTTCACACTCCTTCAGTCCTCCTAATGAAACCTCGTCACCTGCTTCATCACAATTGGTGGTGTTACAAGATGTTACTGGTGTCACAGAGAACAGCAGGAGCCACAGACGTGATAAAGCATTGCAACTTGATGAGAGTGTAACCTTAGATGCATTTGTGTCAGCCAATTCAATCCAGAGTATTGAATCATCTCATGAAAACACGTCAAGTAATAGTGATTTACTAAATGAAAATAAAAGTGTCACTGAATCAACACCATTATACTGGAAACCAAGTACTGAAGCCTTGCCATACACCAGGCCAGTGGATGTTACAACTTTACGGAATAATGAGAGTCAAGACAATGAAGGAACCTCACAAGAACACACAAAACTCTGTTACAACTATGATGGTATGTTGACTTTATTTAAACTTTACTTTAAACTTACTAGTAAAATATAGTATCTTGATAATGTAGATGTGTACCATTCTGGTGACATCATGAAATTATAATTATATCACCAGCTAGTATGAAACCAACTTACAAATGCATTTTTTTCTTATAAATTAAATGGAAGGTATCTTTCTTGAACTAAAGTTCTTAAGTACTTTTTCTTGAATTGATAGCTTTATTTATAATGCTTTACTGTTTGCTGATTTTAAGTTGTATTTGATTGGCAACCTCAACAAACTTAGTTGTCTGGTAGTGGTTAGAGTTATTAAGGCCAGAAAAAATGTGGGTTTAGTAAAAGAATAAATTCAAATTGCAGTTTCAGACAGTGCAGCCTCCAAACCAATCTGTATAATAGGATGTTTTTTTATGTTGTCATTTGATGTTAGAAACTGGCAGATTCTTCCTAGAGATCTGTGAAGGTATGGCTGACAATATAATAGCAGTGAGCCATCCAAGGAAATCAGTGAAATGCCGAACACTTGTGGTGTAACTAGGTGTTGTAACTGCATTAAGAGGATGTTGATGAATATTTTTACTGGCTACCAACTGTGGTGGGGCCTACAAGAATTATACCACCGTAATCCTTGCAGTTTATAAAAGGTGACAGAAGGGACGGAGCGAGGGGTCTGGGAGGCCCCTCCTCTGTATACTCTCCTATAGGGAGACAGGGCACAGAAGGGGAGGTGAGAGTGTTGTCTCCATGATCCCTGGTGGTGCTCTTGTTAGCACATCTGACTACGAATCCGCAGGTCCGAGTTCGATCCCGGACGAGGGCAGTCAGTGCACAGCTCACCCAGCTGTTCATCCTCCCAAATGGGTTGGTCGATAAATAGGTACCTAGGAAAACCTGGGGAAGGTAAACTGTGGAAACTTGGATGTCACAGTCACCCTGTGTCCTGGGGTAACGGATTACTTTTCCCCACCGGCTCAAAGGCCAATGTGACGGTAGATGAGCACCTGCAGCTAGGTGCAGCTACAGCGTGTGCCTCCACCTTACCTTTACTACTCCCTCCCCACACCTGATATGATACAAGTGTCACATCAGATGCCTGAGAACCTCCTCCGTTGTCAAATTGAATTATAACAAATAACAAAGATTTGAATAAGTTCATGAACTTTTTATTTTGAATGGATAATTCCCCACATTTAGCATAATTTATCTATCAAGCTAACTATATAAGCTGTTGATATCCACCTTAGAGTGACTTAGACAAGGTGATTAGAATTCGGGGAGACATCACTCTTGCCTCCCCTTCTGTGCCTTATCTTTTTGTAAGAGAATACAGAGGAGGGGCTTTCTAGACCCCTCATTTGGTCCTTTTTGGTTGCCTTTTATGATCCACTGGGAATACGGTGGTGGTATTCTTCCGACCCACATCACAGGGCTAAATTCAACATAATGTATCGTAAAATAAAACTGCCATTTTACCCGTAACAAAGTAAGTTAGAAGAAATAATTTTCTACTTATTTATGGTCAGATAAGAATGAACATCATGAATATTCACATTTTCTCGAGGTTTCAGTATTGAAAGATTGGTCATCATGTGTCCTTTCCTTCTAATTTTTGTTTTGTGCTGATAATGATGTTTGTTGTTATAGAAAATATGGAATTCCTTGAAGAGGAATATTCACTGTTCAACAACACTCACAAGATCAGTGTCATTCAGCACCACACAACTGTTGCAGTCAATGTCACTGACATTGGTAACGATGCAAGCTTCCTCATTTTCCAAGCTCATTCTCAGAATCGTTACCTCATTTTGAGTAATTATAAGTAAGTATACCTGTAGTTGTATCATATAACAGCATACATAATTCTAATAAACATGTGGTTGTGGTCCAGACTTTCTTAACCTTGCCTGGCTGTAGGGAAGTCAAACCATGAGTTTGATGCATTCATCAAATCAAAGGCTTTTTGCTATAAATTTGTGTTCACAAACATAACCAATCCTTAAGAGCATGACTTTTCCTGTATGTTACAACCAGGTAAAAAGATGCACACACACACACACACACACACACACACACACACACACACACACACACACACACACACACACACATACACAGACACACTGCTTGGTACCTCAGTAGTAACATCTCAGCCTGTCACTCGGCAGGCTTGCTCAAGGTGCAAAGTTTCACTGATGACTTTCCTCCTTGAGCAAGAGGATGGGATGTGTGGTGTGTAAAAGATCACAGTCTTACCCACTGGGAATGACACAATCGTTGGAAATGTGATTTTCAGGCCGTGTAATTTTTTTTCATAACTCTGCCATGTCATATATCAAGCTCACCAGATATGTTATCAAAGTAAAATATACTATCATTCAAATGACTTAATTTATTAAAGTCACTGAAACTTGTCTAATATTATGAAATACTGATATAAGTTACGTTTTGCTTGATTCCCAACAATTTCACAATGTGATTGTTGGTTGATAGTGTCAGTGGTGGGGCATCCAAGAACACAGAACAGGCTGGAGTGTCAGAGGGAAGCACCACTAAAAATTCTAGGCAAGCTGCCATCTGGTGACAAAGGCTGACCCTTGTCAATGTGGCATTCAAAATAATGATGATGATTATGATGATCTGTGCCTTTGACTATCAGCCGTAAATTTTTGAAAAAAAGTTTGTAATCATTACTGAATTTGGGAAATGTGATTTAATTGATGAAAATAGTAACTGCTCCAAATGGTAGTAAACATGTAAAGTATTTCAAAAGTACCTACACAAAGCTTATATTAATTATTCATTGATTATGTAAAGGAAGGAATTAATTGTTGAGGAGCATAGTCACAAAACCCATGATGAAGGAAGCCACTAATTCTTAACTCCCACCACCGCCCCCTCACCTGACCTGGGATGTGCTGTGTTGCAGGATGCCATCCAAACATAACTACATTAACAGCACAGACCCTGGCCTGGTGCTGTGGCCTGGCAGTAGTGGGTGCAGCTTCACGTCTTGCCAGGTGTTCATCACTAACTGCCACAACAGAAATATTACTGTGTTGTTCATGGTGCAGAATTATACCAGTCTTGGTAAGATTAATAATTTCATAAACATCAATGTCTATAAGTTCAGATAAATAAATAAGAAATAGCATCACCTAACAAACATTACTTGCGACAAGATTTGGTCATAAATTTGTTATAAAAAAATATTCACCATGTCATAAGCCTGAAGTGTTATTTTTCATCACTATATTTCATGGTAATGATTTCCATTTTGCCTTCTCCCTTTGATAACAGATCCCATCCCTGGCAAGTACAAGGCTCTCTTGGCCATGCCCTTCCTCAATATGGATCCCAATATCCTCACCACAGAAGTCTCTTACCAGGCAGCAGCCATGGCCTCTTGGGAGTCAGTAGAGGTGGTGGGAGCACTGCGCTATGAAATATTTCTCACCTACATGTATGAAAGGGAGCTGAGTGAAGAGAGTTACTGGGATACACTCATTGCCACCAGTACCCTCCAAGGCCTCAAGGAAAATGGAAAATCAGTTAGTGAAATTTACTTTTTGTTCTATTTATTTTGACACTATACACACTACGGACATTACAAAATATTGTTTACTAGTGATGACTTACATATTACCTATGTTTCCCTTTTTGTTAATTTCACACCATTTCTATGCATTCGTTTTCTGAACACAATAATCAGGTTGTCTATCAGCTATGTATCCATAGATTTCAAGGTAATCTCAAGGTGTGCATACCATCAAACAGGGATGTCTATCTGTAAGATCCAATTATCATTTACACAAATCGTTCTCTTCCACTCTCTCCACATGCCCAAACCACCTCGACACACACTGCTGTGCTGCATCAGCTTCTTTCTCTAGATAGAATGTGAGGCCTCGTGGAGTATGATCATGCACTTGCTGTATGATGGAATAAATAGTTTACTTGAAGAGTTGTTACCTCCCTTGATGTGAGATTTTTCCAGTTTTTCTTTTGAAGTTTAAAGTAATCAAAAGATAAGAAGATAAGATTACTGAAATTCAAGGTAAAGATGGGAATGATGAATGAGAATAACAGAAAGTAGAAATGCATAGCTGGAGCTTTTCTGTTATATGCACCCCTTGTGGAGGGGATAAGGCATCAGAAATTTGAATAAATTTCTATATAGATTCAGAAGAAAAACTAGTAAATAGTTGAACAGGTAAGTGGATACATTAACTACTCCTTCAGTCATTTTGTAATAAGGAAGCCCATGAGAAGACTATAGTGACAAGAATTCATCTTCAAGACAAAGAACAAAACACAGCACAATGATGTAGTTTATTCACATGGAGACCAGGGAAGAGATTGAGATAGTGGAGAGTATGTAAACAAGATACTGTGAGTGTAAGACTACTGCCATTGATAACATGAAAGGACGTGACAGAACAGAGAAAGATGAGGTTGGGAGAGTACAAGGACACGAGTTTGTAAGTTGGAGTGTGTAGAGAGGATTAAGGAAGAAACTTTTGTCATGACCTTGAGGGAATCTGAACCAACAGGCATCATAATAGATTAACAAACATAAAATAAATATAAGTATAGATATACAAATACATGAGTAGATAGAATCCTTGTCATCGTCATTGTTTCATGATCAAGATATCAATGCTTGGCTGTTTCTTCAACAGGTGGATGTTAGAGAAAACAATGACACAGCAGAACAGTTGAACGTATGGCTGGTGTCCTACTCAGGTGTGGGAGCTGTGGTCACTGTAGTGGTGTCCTACAATGGCTCCAATGGTACCTTGTATTCCTCAGCAGTGTCTTATGGCTGTAACTTCATAGAGGCAGAAAAGTACAATTGTACCAAACTGGGTGAGTCATTCTTGTCACATTCACTGAACCATTTTGTTCAATGTATTCCACAGATCATTTGTCAATGTTTGGTATTCATTGTTCATTGTATTTGTATTTTGTAGATTTCATTGTATAGCACCCAATTTTTGGTCTGACTCAATAATTCAAGATGAATGTGAACTCAAGGTGGTGGTGATGGTGGTGGTGGTGGTGGTGGTGGTGGTGGTTGTGGTTGTGGTGAATTGGATCATTAGTTTGTGATTCACTTTATCATGGGTTTTATGTATGAATAAGGATGTGATGAACTTTGCTTCCCACAACAGTGACTTCCCTGGCTAAGCTGTTTTGTGCCTCCCTGCTCTTCATTGGTGCCATCCTGCTGTTTATGGGTCACCGGTGGCTCAACTTTACCATGTTCACCTCGGGATTCCTCTTCTCCTGGTGCATGTTGTTCCTTATGTTTGCTCAAGACACCCACAGCACCATAAATGGTAACTACAACCTCATACCTTACCCAAAATAATCAATTGTCCTTTCATGTAGAGACAATCAGTATATGATATATACATATATATATATATATATATATATATATATATATATATATATATATATATATATATATATATATATATATATGTGTGTATATATATATATATATATATATATATATATATATATATATATATATATATATGTACATATATATATATATATATATATATATATATATATATATATATATATATATATATATATATAAAAATGATAATGATAATAATATTATTATTATTATTATTATTATTATTATTATTATTATTATTATTAATTAATAAATCTGTGGTGGGGACTAAACAAAATTGTACCTCTGTAATCACTGTGGTTTGTAAAAGGTGACAAAACAGGCAGAGCGAGGTATCTGGGAAGCCAATCCTCTGTATACTTTCCTACGAAAAGACAAGGTGCAGAGGGGGAGGGGAGAGTAATGTCTTCGTAAACCCTAGCGAGCCTTGTTTTGGTCACCCTCCTTTAGGGGGATAACAGCCTGGTATATAGATAAATTATTATTATTATTCAGCCCTGTGGTGGGGGCTGCTAGAACACTGTCATCGTATTCCTTGCAAGTCATGAAAGGCGACCTAAAGGGACCCAGCGTTGGGTCTGGGAAGGGAAGGGATGGAGTGAGGGATCTGGGAAGCCCCTCATTTGTATTCTTTCCTTTGAAAAGACAAGGCATAAAGGGAGAGGGGAGAGTTATGTCTCCCTGAACCCTAAATGCCTTTTCTTGGCTACCTTCTTTTAAGGGGGACATTAGCTGAATATATAGATTGATCAATTTATTATTTTTATTATTATTATTATTATTTTCTTGTTTTCTAAATTATGATAATAATCATTAGCTTGTCTCTAAAAAAAATATCTATATGGTATGAGTGTTAGTTGTTGTGGTTGAGTGGTGTTGTGTTGCAGGGCTGGGCTGGGGGACCTTGGTGGGTGCAGTGCTAGGAGGTGGCTTGTGGCTGCTGGGTTGGCACATGTTCCAGCGTCCCTTCCACTCTTCACTGCTCATCATCATCATGGCTGTCCTCTTTGTGGGGATGATGGTGACCTACTTCCTCAGATGTGAGTGAATTACACCAAATTTCTGGTATCTAGTACTTTTGTATGTATTTTTTATACATTTTTGCACATGTACATATTTGTACATTGCTGTTTTTGGTTTGTATTTTTGTACATCAATGTGCATTGGTTTGCTTTTAATGTACATATTTCATGTAAAATTATAGCTTGTCCTGACTTAGTGTTTATGTGTATAATTCCTTTTATTCCTGTTTTTCAGTTGCAATATCCCCCACGACTTCCAACCTTTCAGCTTTTGTAGTGTTCCCAGTGTTCTTCGCTATTGTCATCATTGCATACTCCATTATCGACATCAAGAAGGTATTATATTACACATTTTTTTTTCACTTGTTGCTATTTTTTTTTTATCACACTATCTTCTTATCATCATAGCAGCTTGAACAGTGTGTAATTTACTGTGTAATGAAATACGTACTTTTTTATGTAGTATTGATGTGGAATGAAATTGTATAAATATAAGATCATTGGATTATGAATTTCTGCTTATGCACTTTCATATAGGCAATACTGGTTATTTTTGGGAGAGAGAGAGAGAGAGAGAGAGAGAGAGAGAGAGAGAGAGAGAGAGAGAGAGAGAGAGAGAGAGAGAGAGAGAGAGAGAGAGAGAGAGAGAGAGAGAGAATTAGAATAAATTATATAGGAAAAATATGATATATTTATCTAATGAGAGTGAAGAACTATTAATAGAAGAGAATGACTTCTAGTACAAGTAAATGTATCTTTTCATAATATAGGAATTTACTAGAAACCAAAATGATGTTCTCATGTATAGTCAAGTTAAAAAGTTAAATGTTATTGCCTTTTCCAGGTTCATATATTTTCCTGCACACTGCTGGGTTCCTATGCCTTCATAGTGCCCTTTGCATTTTACTTTGGCTCATCACTGACCTACATAATCATCAATGTGTTGGGCCTGGTGACGGTGGAGCACTACCCAGACACAGTTGGCTACCCTCCCTTCCAGGTGTGCGGTGAGTAGTATGTACCTGGTTATCATATGACTTGTTAGTAGTAAAGGCATTTTAACAATTGGTTGGTGAAACATTTCATAATTTTAGATCAAGATCTTTTTTGTCAGAAAGTTTTAAGACTCAACATAAAACTTCCATACATTATATATTTTGTATGGAATATCAGTTTCACCTTTATTGAAAATGGATATTTAAAGTGATTGTTTATTTATTTATTTATTTATTTATTTATTTTATTTTATGGTTTTATTATTATTATTATTATTATTATTATTATTATTATTATTATTATTATTATTATTATTATTATTATTATTTTTTATAAAGGAGAAAGGAATGGAAGTTTTGGAAAATTATAAAACCTGACATCTCTGATGTGATATGTCCAAATACAAATAGTATATGTAAAATCATTATTTTATATTTCATTCCATCTATTGACAGACATCATTCTTCTCTGCTTGTGGGTGGTGCTATTTGGGGGAGGAATGGCCTACCAGCTATACCGGGAACGTGCTAGTCCACCTTTCCATCCACCTAATCTCACCTCATGGAATGACTTCAAGAAATCAGTCAACTTTGTGTTTGACAAGATGTTTGCTTGTCTGCCCATGGATCCGGACCCCGGCGGCATGGATGTAGAGGACCGCCCTGCCTGGCTGCTGAGGGTGGTGTACACTTCCAAGCTGGCCTGGAGGAGGCTCACATGCAAAGGAGTTGACATTCCAGAGTCTGGATATGAAAGTTTCCCAAGGATAAGGAGACTCTCTCAGTACAATGATCAAGACTCTGATGCCAGTGAGTCTAGGATGTCAATAATGTTGTCCAGAATCAAAGAATGGAAAGGGAGGGTTTGGCATTACTTCGGAAGAGGGGATGAGAGACTTTTGCATGTTAGTGAAGATGAGGAGCAGCAAAGAGAGGAGGAAGAGGAAGATGAGAGCCAGCTTCTTGAAGGTACAGCATCCTGTTGTGCCTTCAGGAACTCGCAAGTAGTGCTTGATGATGCTTACACAACCAACACATAACCTCACCCATCCACCCGGATGTTAGTGATCGTGATCATAGAGTATTCAGTGAGTGAGAGGCGAGTGGCTGTGATTGGTGATAACTCGCCCAAGTCTTGCCATGCTAGCACAAGCACAGGTACTCTCTTGCTGCATCCACATATTCAAGAGAAATACCTGTGTTGTGTAACTCAAAGGTTGTGATAGTCACTCATTTTCATCACCTGAGCCATGCTGAGGCTTAGGTTGCCTATTCCTTCATGTTCTGCACAACTAATCAGCTTCATGGCTTGAGAACATTTCCATTTAGATGTAGTCATTACTTGTACATTTATTTTGTGATAATTACAAGCAATATTTACATGATATTTCGGTATTTGAATTTTTGGGGTATTTCAGAAGACTTTTTTTTTCTTTTCTTAGGGTCGTGATCTCATTACATATATATATATATATATATATATATATATATATATATATATATATATATATATATATATATATGTAATATATATGTAATATATATATATATATATATATATATATATATATATATATATATATATATATAAAAATTAAACTATGTGTAGATAGCTCTTATGCACAATATCTGCTATCAATTCTTGTTATGATTATGTACGTGAATTTTCTCCACCTTACAACTCTGATAAATTTTAGTAAAATATCATAGTATTTGAGCCCCATGTTGTATATTTATTCAGATTTAATTAGAAGCATTTATTAAATATATCTGTCCAGCACTGGGAAGAATGTTGTCCTGATTGCCAGCCCCGCCCCGTACAAAGCCCCGCCCCAGCAGGTGCCGACGCAACGCTAAACACGACTCTCAGGAAGTAAATAAATGTGGCCGTCACGAGACCACCAACTTTACGTGTGCTACTAATTCATAATACTTCATTAATGATTTGGTTCAGATTAGAGTATATTCATAGCTAATTAGTGGTATAAAGTGTAAGGTTAAGAATTACTGTATGCTGTAAGTGCGTATTCAATTGCACCAAAGAAGACTATTGTAAAATATAACATTGTTGACAGCATTAGGCTAGTTTGTTTGGGATGCAATATAATGTAAATAAATTATTGGCCATCTTTGTTATGAATATAATTTTTGGATAATGTTAAGAAGTTAGTGTTTATCTACAAACAAACAAACAAACACACACACACACACACACACACACACACACACACACACACACACACACACACACACACACACACACACACACACACACACTAAACATCCGTAAGAGATAATGTCCATCACTCTCGATAACAGCCTCAGCGGCCTAAAGATAGAGAACAATATATTCCCGATAATATTTTGCGACACGGTTAAGCCAAATAAGTCTTTAATCTGAATATTCATAGAGGCGTGAGTGGTGTCCTCACGGTGAACTGGGACGTGCTTCCCTTGTGGTAATGTTGCCTGAGTTACCAGCTGTGTTACCAAGTTTGTAAACGTAAATTGTTTGTGTGTTGTACATAATGTGAAGATAGGATTGAGTGTAACTGAGGCTAAAGTTGTTTCGTGTTTTGTTCACACGCACAGTGGTGAATTAAGGAAGCCAATATGAAACTATGTACCTGTATCCACTGAATCACAAGCAGGCAGTGTGCTATACGAGGCAGGAAAACCACTGAAGGAAAGTGATGACACTGATGTAGCTTCGTGTGGCAGCGCGTCACAAGGGCAAGTCAAGGGCTGTATTATCGGCCGAATGGTTGTTACTCCAAGGTTGTGGTAGTTGTTAATTGCTACTCAGGTGGCGGCTAAGGATGCACCGGAGCGCTTTCGCCACCTGGGGCTGAGTGGCACAATAAAGGTGCTGGAACACTTGTTTGTTTGCTGCTTATCCTCGTGTGTTGTGTGTGTGTGTGTGTGTGTGTGTGTGTGTGTGTACCCGCGTCTCTTGTCTACCTCATTTTGTCCGTAAGTCATAAATAGGGAAAGAGAGGAGGATGAGGATATTTTACTAAACAATACCATAGTCAACAAAAGAAGATCTGCTTCTATACTTAGTAATTAGAATCGAGGGGCAAGAATGTCTTCCCTTGGTGATGTAACACTGATATCCGCTTCGAGGCAACTGACGAAGTGTTTCATCCGAGTGAGTCTCCACACAACACCTTTGCCATCGCATCGATCAAAGTGGTCCAGCCACGAGCCTTGTGGATGTACCCTTCGTCTCCTCCATGCAGGATTGCCTCGAACCAATCTCAAGGAGCAATCACTTATTTGATGAATAACCAACCCAGTGTTGTTATTTCATTCTATGCTGATGCTTGGTAACCAAATACACCAATTCGCCTCTTCTGGATGCTGCTAAATGTTGATATTTCGCAGCCACAAGTAAGACGGAGAA
>JAPQNM010000022.1:16659083-16664083 GCA_029783475.1 Metacarcinus magister
GATAATCACTGAAAATACAATGATGATGATGATGATGATGATGATGATGATGATGATGATGATGATGATGATGATGATGATGACGATGATGATGATGTTGATGTTGATAAAAAGAAGTTAAAAGATGAAATAACACAGATCAAGTTCATAAAGTTAAATTTCAAAAATAATCTCGGATTGGTACAAGCAGGCAAGCGAGCAGGCAGGTAGACGGAAAAAATAGACAGACAAACGGATAAAGAGAGACAAAGAGAGAGAGAGAGAGAGAGAGAGAGAGAGAGAGAGAGAGAGAGAGAGAGAGAGAGAGAGAGAGAGAGAGAGAGAGAGAGAGAGAGAGAGAGAGAGAGACAAGCATAAAAGAAAATGAAAAAAGTCAGACACACACAAAAAGAAAGAAAAAGAAAGAAAAAATTCAAATGGGGACTGAAAGAAAATGAAAGAACAATGCAAATTAAACGAGAACATACAAAACATCGCACAAAAACACACAAACACATACACACACAAAAAGTAAGGGCGAACACAGAGGAGAAGCAAGACGATCACAGACACAAAGAAAAAAAAATCCTAAAACTATAAACCAAAATTCGTTCAGCTATTAATATAAACAAATTTTTATCAAAGCAAAGGAGGGAACAGAGAGAGAACAGACGATAAACACAATAACTGCGAGAACAACGGGACAAAGAGGAAGAGGAAGAGGAGGAAGGAGGAGGAGGAGGACCCACAGGAGGGGCTGCGGCCACCCACTGCCTGCCCGGATATGAGAATCCAATCCTCCTCAACTTGGAAAACTTGGCCGCAATGGGAGTCTTTTTATCAAGAAACCACCAAATTCAGCCGCCCCTCCGTATCTTTTTTTTTTTCCTTTTTCCTACTTTCTCTCCCCTCTCTTTCTCCGCGGGCGCCCCCATGTCGTTTTTCCGAGTCAGTCGACGTGTTCGGCGCTATAGAAGAGAGCGATTGAAAAGTGAAGTCTAATTATGCATTCAGTAGTCAATAAAACTTCTGGGCGGCGGGAGGAGACCATCGCTGAGGTTCATGTCGAGCGGCGAAGTTTACATTTGCGCAACTAAGTCCTTGAGCGCCAGACGACAGGCTTTTCAGCGTAATTAAAGCACTGTGAGGTATTTAAATATATCCAAGATGGCGTAAGTAAAAAAGGATAACTCTGAGACTGGCGTATATAGTGAAAAATAGTGGTAACCAGAGCGGGAAGGCAGCAAGCGACGTGTGGCAGCCGCACCCTCCACACTTTCATGACGGCGGATGTTAAAAAGTCATCAATTCCGTGTTTCCGCTGGCTTGTCGGGGCTCTATTCGCATGATAATCAGGAGAGGAGTCAAATTTGCTCCAGATGATGCCAGCTTCAGTCTTATTGATGTTCGGGGAAGGCGGCGGCAGCGGTGACGGTGACGGTGGGAGTGAGTGTGGAGGGGAAAGAAAGAGGAAGGAGGACCGTATGTAAACATCGTCGATGGTTCCAACATTGTAAACACAGCGAGCAAACAACTTTAGAGGGAAATTTATAGACCTCCTAAAGACTCTTGGTTGAATAATGACACGAAATTTTATTTACCTCTGATTACGAATGTTATTATTACCCGGCTCGTTGTTTTCCTGACTATTGCTTACACTGTGTTAGACCTCCATTATATTGCCTTTAATCCGAAGTGTTACGAAAAGAACATGTATGGTTTTATTTGCCCAATTTATTTTTTCTTCCTACACACGTGATTATGCCTGAGGCTTCCATTAGCTGTATTATTTCTTTGTTATGGTTTTCCCTCTAGTGTACATTATGCAAACGAACAATTTCTATGTGTAAGTCATTTATTTCCACGTCTTTTTACTTCTCGATATTTAAGTTTCTTCTTGTATAAAGTTCCTTCCCCATTCTATAGTTTCTTATACACAAGTTCGCTGTATCCACTTACTGATCAGTGTTTATGTAGCTCATGGTAACCACATGAATCACGGAACGCATATACTTTTTCCTCATTTATATTTTTTTATTTACTTGCATTCTCTTTCCTTTTCCTTTCTTATTTACTTTTATTTAGCTATTATCTCTCTCTCTCTCTCTCTCTCTCTCTCTCTCTCTCTCTCTCTCTCTCTCTCTCTCTCTCTCTCTCTCTCTCTCTCTCTCTCTCTCTCTCTCTCTCTCTCTCTCTCTCTCTCTCTCTCTCTCTCTCCTGCCTGAGTCTTGTGCCAAATTTGATCTAGGTTGGGTTCTGGTTACGACGCGATAACTGCCGCCTTCCTCCCGCCCTCACCACACACTCCAGTGGCTCCCCGTGGGCGGTGGTGGGGCGTGCCGGGGTAAGGGTTGGGTGCCATGGGCGAGGGAGTGGAAGGGAGTTTGTAGCGGCTGTGGCAGGGCGGGAGAAGGAAGGGGGAGGGTAAATTCGTCCCAAGTCACTATTTTATCGGTCATATTCCTTGCCAAAGTCCTCCGGCGGGAACATAACCCGAGTTTAATGTGGGTTTCATAGCGTGTAGCCGTGGTTTGTCTCTCCCTCCCTCCTTCCTTCCTCCTCCTCCCTTCCCCTCCACCACCACCTGGCACTCATCAACGCCCCACTGCGTGTAAAGGTACTGCGCTGCGTCTCCCTTCTCTTATAACTTTAGACTGTGTAGTACCGTGTAATAATTCCTAACATTAGCTGTTCACGACACTATAATAACTATTTTACATACCATTTGGGAATTTTAGGAAAAGACTTCCACCACTTGTAAATTCAATGCACACGACAAACTCCTACGATCTTATTAACCTGTGAAAAAATTTATGGTAATACAGAAATAAATAAGTGAAATAACACTTAGGTATAAACTGCAGTATCAAAAGTGGCTTATGACAAGATTTTCTCATCACCTTTCCCATATTCGACACTTTGAAACATGTCTCGAACTCCATGCGAGATAATTCAAACATTGGCGCCATATTACTTCTTTGTAGCTCACAGATCTCGCTGCCGCCACCACCCACTCTTTGCTCGGCTTTCTTTCTCCTTCTCCTCTACAGGCAGCGAGGGGAAGAGGCTGGAATAATACCGTTGCTTCGTGTCTATATTCACGAAGCAGCTGAGAGTTCGGGGCGGGAGTCGGCTGAGATTCATAACTCAGATCAACACGGTGGCCTGTCTGGCGCCGAAACTGAGGAAGTATAGGAGGGGAGGGGACGGGATGGAAGGGGGAGGGGAGGAAGAGGAAATCTACGGTGCGTCACAGATACTTTGGACACACTGCTCGCATGGGATGATAGGTGATGGTGGTGGTGAGTGTGGCGGTGGAAGAAACATACAATACTATACACCTTATGAACAGAGAATATATGTCTATGTAAACACACACACACACACACACACACACACACACACACACACACACACACACACACACACACACACACACTTGGGTCCACATATGAAATTCAAATACTGCGCCTCCCACTCCCCTTCTTTTTACCGTCAGCTGATCGGTCGCCGCCGAATATTGTTTGGCGATGCCTCGACCCCGCTAGTGTCACACCCACCGATGGCAGTCCTGAAGGTTTCCCTCCATTGGCGGCGCCATTCTCGCCCCGTCAGCAGGACCCGGGGGCGGGAGGCGGCGGGCGGCGGCAGGTGGTGGTCGGGCCATAAACTCCAGGCGCGGGCGGGCGGCGGCGCCTCTCCGGGGTCGACATTCAAAATTCATTTCCGCGACGCTCGTATGACTTCCGCGAGGGGCGGCGCGGGTCGTGGTATCCATCATTTTTAACGATGCGATATTGTCTTGGGAGCCGCCGCCGCCCCGACATCGCACGCCGCCCGGAAATGGAGGCGATAATGGTGTATACGGAATGCCTCAGGCCCTTGACGGACGATGGTGGGCAGGGGGCGGGGATCAGGGGCGAGGGAGGCTGGAGGGTGGAAGGGATGTGGCTCCACACGAGTTAGTGGAGCTTGACAGCCACCCCCGAGTTTAGACACAAACGACTGACTCCACCCCCTGAGGAGGAACGTCAAGGGGAGTCTGGAAGGAGGGTGGGAGAGCTGAGGAGACAATTTTCCTGCAGACAGGTTGAGATACATACTACGATGCCATGATTGTGAACCTTGTCATTAAAGTCACGTTTTATCGCCATCGTCACCAAGGCCTATCATCATCAAGAATAAGGTTGCTTCCCGCTAAACAAGGTATATATGACGAACACTTCGGGACAAAATACATAAAATAAGGCTTAGTAGATAAACTAAATGAATAAACAAAAACAAAAACAAAACAAAACAAAACAAAACAAAACAAAACAAAAAAAAATATATATATATATATATATATATATATATATATATATATATATATATATATATATATATACGGCATTATCCATAGAAAGCAAAGAGCATCACCAAATACAAATCAAAGGACACATGAATACCATCCTCCTTCAAAACACACAACACTTATGAACCAACCAACGCATCCCTATCGAGTCTGGGCGACGCATATGTATAGACGTTAAGGTTTGTGGGTCGTTGACACTGGCTGCGGGACGACCCTTCATGATCGAGGACAACCGTGAGACGTAGGAGGAGGGGGAAAGGGGAAGGGATTGATCTCGCCTTCCTCTTTTACATATACATTTTTTTCTCCTCAAAGCTTCATCATTCTTCCCTATCACCATGTTTCTCTATTTTTGTTACTCCTCTCTCTCTCTCTCTCTCTCTCTCTCTCTCTCTCTCTCTCTCTCTCTCTCTCTCTCTCTCTCTCTCTCTCTCTCTCTCTCTCTCTCTCTCTCTCTCTCTCTCTTTTCTTATAATACTCCCGGTTCATTCGTCCTGGGCCATATGACCCTGGCTGTTACGGCGCCTTATGTTAAATCACTCACTCATTCGTCCTGGTCTCGCTGCATCCTTTCTTACCACTCTCGTTTTGCTCATTTCGTTCCCTCCTCCTATTCCTCCTCCTATTCCTCCTCGTCTTTTATTCCTCTCGTTCACCTTCTACTCCT
>JAPQNM010000022.1:16681583-16686583 GCA_029783475.1 Metacarcinus magister
TTTGATGCGGAAATGGCTTTGGTGATGAAATGTCTTGAGTACCAAACGCCTATCAAGTATCAAATGACCTGCACCCCAATACAATACTCACCATCTTACCACAGTACCGCAACACGCACACACACACACACACACACACACACACACACACACACGCAATACTAAACTAACCCTCAAACTTACACCACCACCACCACCATCACCACCACCACCATTACCACACATCACCTTCCCTCAACACAACACAACACAACGCTAACGACTGATTCTCACCAACCAACAACAGCTGCATTTCACCACAACACAATCCCTTACAACCAGTGTTTCCCCACCACAGCGAAACACACCATGCACGCAACACAACACAACACAACACACCCACGCCATCACCTGCATCAGAGTAATTAAACCACAACGAAACTAGAATGAAACAAAAAAAAACAGTAAACCAAAACGAAACGTGTAAAAAACGTGTAAAAAACTGCCTGAACCACCACGATACACCGGAAGGAGTCCCTCGACACCAACAAAACACCGGAAAAGTCAAAACGACATGATTAATAAAATAAAAAAGGTCGCTGAATCAAATAAATAAAATAACAGTTAGTTATTATCAGCCAACCAACCAACCAAGTAAGTAAGCAAGCAAAACAACATTGAACAAAAACAAACAAACGAACGAACAAGCAACAAAACAAAACAAAGATATACCTTCCCTCCCTCGTAAAGAAAACACATAAAACATTATAAATAAATAAAATAAAAAAAAATAGAAAAGTTTCCTGTAGATAGATAGATCTCTGAAAAATATTCTAACTCAGTCTCGTCTCGTCTCGTCTTGGATTCTCTCACTTACAAGTTTACGGTGTTGTGAATTGTTGTGAGTGCAGCGCCCAGTGGAGAGGAGCTTGTTATTTCAGGGTCGTGAGAGAGAAGCCTTTGTGCCGCCTGTCTCCGCCGCTATACACGGGTCCTCAGCCTCGCGTGTACATAAACAGGTTGAATGTGTGTTTACCTCGCGCATGTGGAAGGCTTGGCAGACTGCTTCCTCGGATAAACATTGCTCACTCACTGTGTAACGCTTCTCTCTCTCTCTCTCTCTCTCTCTCTCTCTCTCTCTCTCTCTCTCTCTCTCTCTCTCTCTCTCTCTCTCTCTCTCTCTCTCTCTCTCTCTCTCTCTCTCTCTCTCTCTCTCTCTCTCTCTCTCTCTCTCTCTCTCTCTCTCTCTCTCTCTCTCTCTCTCTCTCTCTCTCTCTCTCTCTCTCTCTCTCTCTCTCTCTCTCTCTTTATCTATCTATCTATCTACCTTTTCTGTGTGTGTGTGTGTGTGTGTGTGTGTGTGTGTGTGTGTGTGTGTGTGTGTGTGTGTGTGTGTGTGTGTGTGTGTGTGTGTGTGTGTGTGTGTGTGTGTGTGTGTGTGTGTGTGTGTGTGTGTGTGTGTGTGTGTGTGTGTGTCATCTTGTACAAATCAACACGTACACAGATAAGACCACAGCCACCATCCTTTTTTCCCTCCCTTTTTTAAACACGATATATGTATAATTTAAAAAGAGTGAGGCGGAGTGACGTGTTTACCTCTCACACTTCTTAATGAGAGTCGCCTTCTCTCCCTCCTCTCCTCCTCCTCCTCCTCCTCCTCCTCCTCCTCCTCCTCCTCCTCCTCCTCCTCCTCCTCCTCCTCCTTCTCTTCGTGGAAACATGTACTTGTGCGATGTACTTACATTTATTTATTTACTAAGGGCAGTCACCAGTCTCGTGCAGATCGGTCGCCACACACGAGTCTCAGCGTTTGATGTGTTAAGAGTCTCGATGCCTGGTGCACCTGAGTCCTCTCCGGCGGCCATTAACACGACCACATAATCCACCTGTCGATAGGGAGGAGCACGGGGGAGGAGGGATAAGGACGACGAGGATAAGGAGGAGGAGGAGGAGGAGGAGGAGGAGGAGGAGGAGGAGGAGGAGGAGGAGGAGGAGGAGGAGGAGGTGTGTAAAAGTGAGAAAATATTTTAACGAAGACGCATTTTTCAGGCGAATAATTTCTGACATTCTAAAGCGACATCAAAGATATTTACAAAGTAATTAGTAAGTCGGGAGGGCGGTGGTGGAGCTCCCAGCCAGAGCCGCCTCGACACACACCCTTCTTCCTACTCCTTCCCTTCCTCCTTCTCCTCCTCCTCGTCACTCCTTTCCTCCTCCTCCTACTCCTTCTCCTCCTTCTCTTCCTCCTCTTCTTCCTCTTTGCTGCGCCCCGCTTCCTATTTTCTGGAGCGTGGGCTGGCTCGGGGCTTCTCTCGGCTGGCTGCCCGCCTCGCCCCTCAAGTGGAACAGGCACCCGCTCGGGCCTCGCCTCCTCCGGCAACCATTACATTTCACACGGCTCTGCCCCCGCACCGCCACCCGCCTCACCGTACCTGCTCACTGCCGGCCTCTAGAGCCTTTCCAGTCCCTATTTAAGATGACGTTACGAATGCCGATAAGCCAAAAAGTCCAGTTAGGGTGGCAAGGTGTAGGGCAGGTCGGTGGGGTGTGTGGGTGGGGACAGGGTAGCGGGGCCCTCTCTAAGCCCCTGGGCGTGGGTCGGTTCAGTGGCCGCACACCGTCTACTGCTCCCCGGCCGGCCTGGCTGGCTGCACTGGAGTTCTCGCTTCATGCCCAGCTTAGTTCATCGTGTAATTTTGCATTTGGGCGCCACAAGTGAAGAATAAGAGTTAGTGGCCCACGAAACAGGAGTTAGTCGCCCATGGAATGGACTATAAAACAGGGACAGGGCGGCGAGGGGACAGTGTAGGCCAGCCGGCGGTAGGAGCAGGAGGAGGCGCTGCCGCTGCTCCTGCTGGGGGACACGCCGTGCGTCCGTCCTACTGCTGCAGCAGCTGGTTCTTGCTGCCATCCCGCGCCCTCTGAGAGACTCTGTCGGGTCAGCGCGGCGTCCGACACCCAGCCTCACCTCCCCACCTGTCACCCTGGCCTCGGAACACCTCCGTCCCTGTACATCCTCACAACCTCATTCATCATCCAGCCCTGTCCCTTCCCCCCCTTCACCCCTTTCACTCCCCTCATCCCCACGTCCTTGATCTTCCCATGCACTCTCATCACCGCAGCAATTAGTCACATCCCATCCATGACACATTGGAACATTTTCTCACTCACCTTTGTGTCTCTCCCGCACACAATATGAGTCTTTCCCTTTCAATTTTCACGCGACCTGCTTACGGCTCACCCATTTCACCCATCACAGAATTCTTTCCTGTCCACTCACACTCCAACACGCTGCAATCACTGAGCTGAGTCCAGGACAATCAGTACACTACACCTTTAATTATCATCCATCAACCCTCCCCTAACAAACCAAAAAGTTCATCCATTCACTTACTCCATTTTTACCGTGCTATTTTACACCCGAGCTGCATCACGCCCTGGCTCATCCATCCCATTATGTCTGCATCCATTTTTCTCATCCTTCATCATCCATTCCATTACGCCACTAAAACCACCTTCAACACTATCCAACTTCACCCACCACTCACTATCACCTGCTATCATCCGCCCCTGTCGCCCAGCACCCGCTATCCTCACGCCATCATCCCCTTGCGTCACCCGCCGCCTCCGTCACCCGCCATCCGCGCCACATCAATGCCTCTTAACGAAGGTGACACACGTTGATTGCCTCAAGTAATTACCTGGGTCAGGGTGATTACAGGGGAGGGGGGAGAGGCGGGGAGGGGGGACGGGCAGCATCACCCCCACCCCTTCCTCTCACTCCCCCGCCTCACCACCACCACCATCACCACCCTGTTACCACCCTCCCCCACCCACCCCCCTTATCTCCTACTCCTACTCCTACCGCCGCTGCCACCGCCACCACCGTACATTTATACCAGGGATTGCTATCGAGGGTGAAGGGGGAAGGCTGTGATAAGCCTCCCCGCCCCCCTACAGCGCCTCCCTCGCCCTAAGGAGCTCACGGGGGAGGAAGAACCTTGTGTTGAATGAAGGACACCCCGCCGCGCCCTCACTCCTCTATTCTTTACTGAGCCGCGAGGGATTTTTTGAGATGTAATTTTTTGTATTTATTGTTGTGGTTGTTGTTATTGTTGTTGTTGTTGTTGTTGTAGTTGTTGTTGTTGTTGTTTTTGGTGGTGGTGGTGGTAGTAGTGTAGGTGGAAAATCGAACGGAGGAATAAAAAATGTTAAAGGGAAACACATGTGAAAAAGATGCAACGGAAATAAATCCGATGTGGCGAGAAGGAAAACTGCAAATAATCGAAAGGACAAGTGAAATGTAGAAGAAAAAAAAAAAGCAAACAGCGACTTGAAATTGGGAACATTAAAGAAAAAAAAAAAGAAACATTAGCAATATTTACAGAAAACTTAAGTAGTAAAATACCTTGACGAGGAAATATAAGGAAGAAAACAATAAATAAAGACATATGAAAACAGAACCAAGAGATATAACACGAGGATATAAAAAGAACATTACTCATCAGTGAAGTGATCGTAAAATTATGATAAAATATGACACGAGGGTGAAGAGGAGATGAAACAAGAAGAGGAGGAGGTGGAGGAGGAGGAGGAAAAGGATGAACATAAGGGAAAGAAGAAGAGTAAGAGGTGGAGGAGGATGAAAAGGATGAAAAAAAGTGAAACAAGTGAATGAAGCCTGGGTGAGGTAGGGTGTTTATGATGAACATGAGGTGTGGTGAGGCGCTGATGATGCTACGAAAGTTTGGTGATGTGGCTGGAATCTGATCGGACGCCGGTGATGTGTTTTGTGTGTGTTGGGGCGCCGGTAATGTGGCTTTAGTGTGATGGGGCGCCGGTAACGTGACTGTGCCGTGGTGGGGGGCCGGCGATGAGGTTAACCTGTATAAACTGTATAAACTGTAGTGTCTGTGACGGGGTGCAAGGGAGGTGATTGTTGTGGTGAGTGTGATGGCCGAGTGTGGTTAGAAAAAAATATAACTTAATCAGGAAGAATAGAAAAAAAGGGAAAAAAAAGA
>JAPQNM010000022.1:16716583-16719121 GCA_029783475.1 Metacarcinus magister
TTTGATGGCTGGCTGGATGTTTGTTTGTGTCTGTTTGTTTGTCTGGCTAACTGGCTGGTTGGATGGGTCAGTCTCTGTCTCTTTGTTAGTCTGTCTGTATGGGTCTGTGTTGGCTCAATCTATCTGTCTGGTTGGCTGGCTGACTGGGGTCTCTCCTCCTCTCCTCTCCTCTCTCTCCCCTCTCTCCTCTCTCCTCGCCTCTCTCTCTCCTCTCTCTTCCTCTCTCTCCTCTCTCTTCCTCTCCTTCTTCTGCTCTCTCCCTCTCTTCCTCTCCTCTACTCTCTCATCTCTCCTCTCCTTCCTCGTCCCTCATCTCTCCCGTCTCTCCTCCTGCTCTCAATCTCTCTTCTCTCCTCAATTCTCGCTCCCCTCATCTCTCTCTCTCTCTCCTCTTCCATCTCCTCCTCTCTGTTGTCCTCTCTCTCTCCCTTTCTCTTCTCTCCTCCTCCTCCCTCTCCTCTCATCTCTCCTCTCTCTCTCTCTCTCTCTCTCTCTCTCTCTCGTCTCGTGCTCTCTCGTCTCGTCACTCTGCTCTCTCTCTCTCTCTGCCTCTCTCTCTCTCTCTCCTCCTCGTCTCTCTCTCCTCTCCTCTCTTCCAGCGTCCTCTCTCTCTCTCCCAACCCACATCTCTTCTCGTCTCGTCTCTCCTCATCTCTCGTCTCCTCATCTCTCTCTCATCGTCTCGCTCCTCTCTCGTCTCCTCTCTCTCTCTCTCCTCTCTCTCCTCTCCATCTCCTCCCTCTCTCTCTCCGCTCTCACTCTCTCTTCTCTCTCTCTCTCTCTCTCCTCTCTCTCCTCTCCGTTCTCTCCATCTCCACTCTCTCATCTCCTCCTGTCCATCTACCTGGCTCCCTCCTCTCCTCTCTCTCCATCATCCACTCCCTACTCTCATCTCACTCGCTCTCTCCATCTACTCTCTCTCCCGTCTCTCTCTCTCTCCTCGCGCTCTCTCTCTCTCCTCTCACCTCATCTCACTCCTCTCATTCCTCTCCCTCTCCCTCTCTCTCTCCCCTTCTCTCTCTCCCTCATCTCTCCTCTCTCCTCTCTCTCTCCTCTCTCCCCTCTCTCCCTCTCTTCCTTCCCCTCTCTCTCCTCTTCCTCTCTCTCTCTTCTCTCCTCTCATCTCTCTCCCTCTCTCTCTCTTCTCTCTCTCTCTCTCTCTCTCTCCCTCTCTCTCCTCCTCTCTCCTCTCCCCTCTCTCTCTCTCTCGCTCTCTTCCTCTCTCCTCCTCTCTCTCTCTCTCTCCTCCTCTCTCCTCCTCTCTCCTCTCTCTCTCTCTCCTCTCCTCTCTCCCACTCCCTCTCTCTCCTCTCCCTCTCTCTCTCGTCTCTCTCCTCTCTCTCCCTCTCTTCTCTTCTCGTCTCTCTCTCCTCTCTCGTCCTCCTCTCCTCTCTCCTCTCTCTCCTTCTCCTCTCCTCTCTCTCCCTCTCTCCTCCTCTCTCTCTTCTCTCTCTCTCTCTCTCTCTCTCCCTCATCTCTCCTCATCCTCCCTCTCTCTCTCTTATCTCTGCTACTGATGGTCTGGCGTCTCTCTCTCATCTCTCATCTCCTCTCTCTCCTCTCTCTCTCTTCTCTCCTCCTCTTCTCCTCCTCTCTCCTCTCTCTGCTCTCTCTCGCTCTCTCTCTCCTCTCCTCTCCACCACTCCTCTCTCCTCCTCTCCCTCCTCTCCTCTCGCTCCTCTCTCTTCTCTCCTTCTCTCTCCTCTCTCCTCTCTCTCCTCTCTCTCCCCTCTCTCTCTCCTCTCCTCTCTCTCGTCATCTCTCTCTCCATCTCTCCTCCTCTTCTCTCATCCTCTCTCTCTCCCCTCTCTCGCTCCCTCTCTCTTCTCTCCTCTCTCTCTCCTCTCTCTCCTCCTCTCCTCGTCTCTCTCTCATCTCTCTCACCTCTCCTCCTCATCTCTCTCCCCTCTCTCTCCTCTCGCTCTCTCCCCTCTCTCTCCCCGTCTCGTCCTCCTCTCTCTCTCTCTCTCCTCTCCTCTCCTCTCTCCTCTCTCTCATTCCTCGTCTCTCATCTTCCTCCGGCTCCTTCTCTCTCTCTCTCTCTCCTCTCCTCTCACTTCCTCCTTCTCGTCTCTCTCTCTTCTCTCTCGCTCCTCTCCGCCTCACTCCTCTCTTCCTCTCTCTTCCATCTCTTCTCTCTCTCTCCTCTCGTCCTCCCCCTCCATCCTCTCCTCTACCATCTCTCTCTCTCTTCCTCTCTTCTCTCTCCCTCCTCTCTCACGCTCCTCCTCCTCCCCTCTCCTCTCTCCCCTTCACTCTCCCTCCTCCTCTCTCACTCTCTCGTCCTCCTCTCACTGTCCTCTCTCTCCCTTCCTCTCTCTCTCCTCTCTCTCTCCCTCTCATCTCGTCCTCATCTCTTCTCCCTCGACTCTCTCTCCTCATCTCATCTCTCACCTCCTCTTCTCTCTCTCCTTCTCTCCCTCCTCTCTCTCTCTCTCCACACAAACACAACAAGGTCACGCCTACTAACAGAGAACGACAACAAAAATAGTAATGTAAAGTTTTTCAGCGAACGGGATGTCCCACTGGGTAACAAAA
>JAPQNM010000022.1:16719221-16721721 GCA_029783475.1 Metacarcinus magister
GAGGGAAGGGTGCTGACCGAAACGGTTTGTTAATGTAACACACAAAACTACTTAAAATTCACAGTGACGATTACGAACGAAACAAGTTACATTAAGTAGATCGAGATGAAGGGAAACCTTCTGTGGTTGTATGAACAGTATTTTCTTACATTGATAGGCTTTTGTTCTCGAAAATAACAATATGGGAGGAAAATGACCGACACGCTAGGGACTTAAAGCGTGACGGTAATATCAGGGAAATGAACCAGTTACGTGTATGTATAAAAAAAAAAATATTTGTCTTATTGAGCTGTGGTGTGGGTTACAAACACATTATTCAGCAGAAGTTTGAAAAAAAAGAAGAAAAAAAGTACTAAACGGTCATATAAGATTTGAAAATGTCCTTCTATGTATAGTACACTAGTTCACTCTGGCACCACCAATCCAACAATCCTAAAACAAGAAAGGGCCTTGTAGCAGTAGTGAATTGTATTGTTAATTAAACGCTTAGAGACGGTTCCCGGCGTTTAGAGCCGTGATAGAGAGAGAGGCAGGATTGGTGTAGCGGTGATTGATCCCCCCATTTAGCAATGTTGTGTAATATTAACCGCCTATTACGGAAGCAGCAAACGTCATTAAGAAAAACTGTAGCCACCTTCGTGTAGGTGATAGAATGCCGCATATGATAAGGCTAAATTGTTGACATTATAACTAGTCCTATTATCAGATAATTGAAGTAAAATGATATTATAGCGCATAAACCTTTTTTTCAACATGGTCTGCTTCAACTCATCGTAATGCGGTTAGTTTTGCGTACATTGAATGTTTATAATCATTCATTCGAGTTGTGCAAGTAAGCAAGGTTGGCTGATTCCTCTTGTAAGGTGCTAGCTAGCAGTAAAGCATAGTAATAGTATCTTGGGACACCATCTCGAGCTAGAACTGTCGCGGCGAGGCCGCGCGGGGTGAACAAGGTTGTTATTACCCAGCCTCTAACACTGTAACGGATAGTAAGTCATCCTTCCCGTACTGCAATAGGATGAGTGGCGAGCGTTGTTGTAGCACGGAGAACAGTTTTCCCTGGAAATCTCTGCACACACTTCGTTGTTTTTTCGTGTCGTCGCTGCTTTGTGTGTGTTGTTTCACGATGGCAGTGGCGGGACAAATGTTCGATCCGTCCTGCACTGCGACTGTGGGGAGGACCAGGGACCGAGCGTTGTCGCACAGAGACGCTAGCTACTGGAACCTGTGCCGCCCACTAGGAGGAGAATGGAGCGTTACGGTAAGTTTCCCGCATACACAACAACCGTCCACAACTGATCATCTGTCGTTGGCAATTGTTGCGCACTGACGCGACTGCGGGAGGAAACCGAGGTGTTGTCGCACAGGGATCTAGCTACTGGAACTGTGTAGCCCACTAAGAGAGAGCGTTACGGTAAGTTTTCCCGAGCAACCTCACACAACAACCATCCACAGTTCTTACTTGTTACCACACTGACTGTACTACTGCCCCGTGGCAGTGTGCGGGACAATGTTGAACATGCTAAACATAGATTTAACCCATTATACAGAATCAATGACTATTTCATTCATAAAAGTGTGGAAGTTTGTAAACGAGAATTGAATGAAAAGCTACAATGGGAGAATTCTGCTATTTTGGTTTTCGGTGCCACCTTGAAAGAGACTGGATCTAAGTTTCTTCTTCCTGTGGTTTCTATGCGATACGATTTTTGGGTGGCGCTTGTATAAATAAACCAATATTGGTAGCTAGCTGTAAGATGTATCGAAACTAATGTACGATTGTTGTCAGCTGTTAAGATAATTGATTATTGTATGCTGTAGCCATAAAGGCCAACACTAGAGGCTGATTCATTCATTAAATTAGTGCGGGGCCGTCTGTGAGTAGTTGTAAGACATATCAAGAATAATGTTCACGACCCACAAACAAATACCCACGGCTACGCCCCGGACTGTAACCACGGGAGGCAGCATGACAGAGCCGGGTTCGTGCAGCACACTTTACATCTCTCACTCATTAAGAGAGTCATAGTGTTATCGCGTGCTTTTACCCGCGCTTGGTTGATGTCTCTTCACTATTGACACTAGAGGCTGCTGTCATGGTCTGAAGTAGGTGCGGCCGCTGTAGTAGTAGTTGTAGGTAGGACAATTTAAGTATAATGTTGAGCAACACCAATAACCGGACGAAAAAGGCGAGAAGTAAGAGAAGAGAGAAAAGAGAACGCGTCCGAGAAAAATTTTTTACCAAAGTCCGGAAAAAGAGCACCATGTCTATGCCTTGTTGTTGCTATATAAACCTTCGTAGTTAAAAAAACCCTAAGCTGCTCTGTGCTGTGACTGTGGCTGTGGCTTGTGCTGATGCTGTTCTCATCATGTCCTAAATACATTACTAACTTACTATTACTACCTTCTTTAAAGCTGAACTTCAACGACTTATGGGTGAATGTCGAAAGGCGACAAAAAAGAACGGGGCAGCCGCTTTTTTGGACGCAGAGTTGGAAAA
>JAPQNM010000022.1:16734221-16736721 GCA_029783475.1 Metacarcinus magister
CAATCCTCGTCACTTGTAAGAGAGAGAGAGAGAGAGAGAGAGAGAGAGAGAGAGAGAGAGAGAGAGAGAGAGAGAGAGAGAGAGAGAGAGAGAAGAGAGAGAGAGAGAGAGAGAGAGAGAGAGAGAGAGAGAGAGAGAGAGAGAGAGAGAGAGCAATGACCGAGGATCAGACCGTAGGAAGCAGACTCACTCACGTTCCTTATCACAACGCAACACACCGCAACGCAACACAACACAACACAACACAACACAATGCAATGCAACAGGACACACGAGGCACCATTTAAATCCGGCAACAATGCATAAAAAACAAGGCCGCTTATCCCAGTTCACAGTTCACCGCAGTGCCACACAGCTGGGACCACCGCGCCCTCCCCACGCCCTCCCACTCCCTCCCACACCCTCACCTCCCTACGCCCTCCCCACGCCACGACAAAACGATATTGTTCACTCTCCTACAATGAACGACGAGAAGAAATGAAAATGTGTATATATAGCACAACCTAGACGAGAGAGAGAGAGAGAGAGAGAGAGAGAGAGAGAGAGAGAGAGAGAGAGAGAGAGAGAGAGAGAGGAGAGAGAGAGAGAGAGAGGAGAGAGAGAGATGAGAGAGAGAGGAGAGAGAGAGAGGGAGAGAGAGAGAGAGAGAGAGAGAGAGAGAGAGAGAGAGAGAGAGAGAGAGAGAGAGAGAGAGAGAGAGAGAGAGAGAGAGAGAGAGAGAGAGAAAATATAGTTTGGCAGTTTATTTGCTCAAGGAAGGAAAAAACACAGAAAAAGCCTTGTCGGGCAAACACGGTCTGCTTTGCGCGGGACTCCAGTTGCTTCCTTGCTGCAACGCTTTCACTCAGGCAGGTGTGACGGGGTGGGGGGGGAAGGAAGTGGATGGGGGGGGAAGAGGGAAGAGAAGGGGAGGGGAGGGGAGGGAAAGGAAGGGAGGAAGAGAAGGAAAGGAGAGGAGGAGGCAATGAGAAAGAAGGGCAATGAAAAGTAAAGGAAAATAAAAGGTATGGTAAGGTAATGAAAAAAGATGAAGAGGGAACGGAAGGGAAGGGGAAGGAAGGAGAAGGATAGGGAGGGGAGAGGAGGAGGGAATGAGATAGGAGGGCAATGAAAAGTAAAGGAAATAGGAGATAGGCGAAGGGAATGAAGAGAGAGAATAAGAGAGGAGGCGAAAGGGAAGAGAAGGATAATGAAGGGAGGGTAAAATGAGGTTAAATTATGAAAGAGAAGGAAGGATAAGCAGGAAGATAGTTAAAGAAGAGGACAGGAAAAAAAAAAGACAGGAAGAGACGGAAGGAAAAAGAAGGAAGGGAGGAAGGAATGGAGGAAGAGAAAGGACAGTCATGGACACCACCATCTTATTGTCTTCTAAAGTATTCCGTCCACATATTAGTGGAGGAGGAGGAGGAGGAGGAGGAGGAGGAGGAGGAGGAGGAGGAGGAGGAGGAGGAGGAGGGGAGGAGAAGGAAATGGTAGGGAAGGAAAAGGAAGGAGGGAAGGGAAGGGAAGGGAAGGGAAGAAGGAAGGGAAGGGAGGAAAGGAATGAGATGGTAGGGAAGGGAAAGAAGGGTAGAGAGGGATGGAAGGAGGGAATAAGGAGGAAGGGAAGGAGTGTGAAAGAGGTAAGTGTATATTAATATTTATGAAGTAAGGAAGGAAAGAAAGAGAGAAATAGAGGAAGAGAGAATTGGATAAATAGAAGAAATACTAAATTATAGAAGAAAGAAATAAAGATATAAGTGATTAATTGAGAGAGAGAGAGAGAGAGAGAGAGAGAGAGAGAGAGAGAGAGAGAGAGAGAGAGAGAGAGAGAGAGAGAGAGAGAGAGAGAGAGAGAGAGAGAGAGAGAGAGAGAGAGAGAGAGAGAGAGAGAGAGACGTGGGGGGGGTGTAAACGTATTAAAAAAAACATAATCGGGTGAGAAATTGTCATCGAGGAATCGTTGTTGTTGTTCTATTTCTTTAATATTGGTTTGATTTTTGTGAAAGTTTCGTAAAGTTGTATATGGAATACTTTAGTGTTGAGTTCCTATGTTAGAATGATAACACTTTGACACTCGCACGAAGCGCTGAGGAAGTGTTTGGGTTCAAGCTGTCGGAATGCAGAGGTTGGAGTTGAATCATCCAAGGGTCCAAGTTGTTTTATACATCCAAAAATTTACTACCTCAATATTTTGACCATCTCGGTTTTGCAGGCTGTGATAATAAGCAAGGATATCCTTACAATGAATTCAAAGAATTCCAAAACCATGCGGTTGAAGCATTCTAATGATGAGGGTGAGGTGAGTGTGGGCTGCTGCTCCTTCCTCCGCTGCTGGGTGCGGCTGTTCAAGTCACTCTTCAAGAAGAAGAAGGTGACGGTGCAAGAACAGGAGGAATGTTTGCCTAAGAGAGAGGCACAGAATGAAGGGCCTGTGAAGGAAACTGGATCAGTTAAGACTGAGAAGGTGACTGGAGGCATAGACTTGAACTGCCTCGAGTTCTTCGAGGAAGACTTCTTG
>JAPQNM010000022.1:16746721-16751721 GCA_029783475.1 Metacarcinus magister
CCAATGAGAATAATAATAATAATAATAATAATAATAATAATAATAATAATAATAATAATAATAATAATGGTACTCATAAAAATGTTCTGCTGCTTTGATCTACAATAAAACATTCATACGAGCATAAAACTATAGCAGTAAAGTGGTTCACAATAATTTTGTGTCAAAAATATAAAATACATATATAGTATAAACTCACCAAGCCAACGGGAGAAAAGATAAAAAGAAAAAGGAACGAGGGAAAAATAAAATAGATTCCCCCTCCCCCACTCAACACACACACACACACACACACACACACACACACACACACACACACACCACACACACACACACACACACATTAACGACCGATTGAGTCAATGACTAACACTGAAAAATAATACTAAACAAAACAGAGATAAAAAAATAAAAGAAAGAAAGATAAACAGATACAGATAAACAAACAGACATACAGACAGGCAGACTGACGGACAGACATACAAACATACAAACAGATAAGTAAACTGACTGTGAAAATAGGCAGGAGAACAACAATAAATAAATACTGTAGAAATATAAATGACAGAAAGAGTCAAACACACACACACACACACACACACACACACACACACACACACACACACACACACACACACACACACACACACACACACACACATAATACACAAACACACAACACAACACGAAAATAAAATAAACAAAAGAGGCACACAAACACAAATAAATAGTTAGAGAGAGAGAGAGAGAGAGAGAGAGAGAGAGAGAGAGAGAGAGAGAGAGAAAGAGAGAAAGAGAAAGAGAAAGAGAAAGAGAGAGAGAGCCAGAGCCAGAGCCAGAGCCGCCACCACCACCACGACATCAAAAACAGAGCAGGCCCGTCGACTGCAGTCCCACTCTTCGTAATTATCCCTGATTTCATGCCCTCCTGGACGGCCGAGGGGAGACAGCGGCGCGGGAGAGGGGAACCCGCGCCCAGGGAAGGCAGAGAGGGAAGGGTGAGGCGAGGGGAGAGCAAGGGGAGAGGAAGGGAAGGAGTAATAGGAAGGAATGGGGAGTGTGGAAAAAGGGGAAGAAGAGAGGAGGAGGAGGAGGAGGAGGAGGAGGAGGAGGAGGAGGAGGTGGGGCATTTTAAGAGTGAGGGGAGATAGAGAGAGAGAGTTAAAGTGAGAGTTAAAGTGAGAGAGAGAGAGAGAGAGAGAGAGAGAGAGAGAGAGAGAGAGAGAGAGAGAGAGAGAGAGAGTGAGAGAGAGAGAGAGAGAGGTAAAGGCAAGATGATGGTACACGAGAAGAGGGGAAACCAAGGAAAGGGGAGATAGACAAAAAAAGCAATTAGGGGAATGACACAAAGGGGAAATGTAGGAAGAGGAACAAAGAGGTATTGAAGCTTGTGGAAGACGAGGAGGAGGAGGAGGAGGAGGAGGAGGAGGAGGAGGAGGAGGAGGAAGAGGAGGAGGAGGAGGAGGAGGAGGAGGAGGAGGAGGAGGAGGAGACAAACTAAGATCCAGTAACTCTATGTCCCATGAACACTGATGAGCAAAGTGAGAGAGAGAGAGAGAGAGAGAGAGAGAGAGAGAGAGAGAGAGAGAGAGAGAGAGAGAGAGAGAGAGAGAGAGAGAGAGAGAGAGAATGTGTGTATGTGTATTGTGTTTGTGGTTCTCTTCCTCCTTTCACCTTGTTCTTCTTTATCCTTCTCTTCTCCATCTCCTTATCTTCTTATCCCTTCACCCTCACATCCTCCTTCTCCTTCCCACTTCTATTCCCCGTTTGAACATTCTCTCTCTCTCTCTCTCTCTCTCTCTCTCTCTCTCTCTCTCTCTCTCTCTCTCTCTCTCTCTCTCTCTCTCTCTCTCTCTCTCTCTCTCTCTCTCTCTCTCTCGCTCTCTCTCTCTCTCTTTTCCTTCTTTCCTTATGTACTCTTTTCTTTTCACTCCCTTTCTCTTTTTAATTTCTCTTACTCTCACCTCCTTTTCCCTCTCTCTTTTTTTTTCTCTCTCTCTCTCTCCTCTATGGAAAAGGAGGAGAGGAAGGAGAGGAGAAGGGTGAGTGGGAGGGCAAGCCTGGGCGGGACGGGGCGGGGCGGGGCGGGACAGAGCGGGGCGGGGCATGACTCTCAAACACAACAAGGAAATCAAACAAATAAAACAATACCAATTCACTGCCAACGTGACAACAAACAAGACCCGAAGAAAAAAAAAATTAACAGTGAATGAAAAAAAAAAAAGAAAGACAGAAAGAAAAAAGGAAAAACAGATAAAAAGAAATAAAAAAATGAAAGAAAGAAAGAAAGAATGGCAAAAAGAAAGAAAAAAAATTTTTTTTAAATGACAGAAAAGAAAGAGAAAAGAAAAAGAAAAAAAGAAAGAAAAAGGAAGCAAGAAAGAAAGAAAAGAAAGTTAAAAAAAAAAGAAAAGAGAGAAAAACAATGCAACGGAAAAACATACTGACACACACACAACAAAAATATAATCAAAAATAAAAAAGATAAAACATTCTCACATATGAATAAGCTTGCGTAACATCCCTTCTCTTAAATCGATGGAGCAGCAGATCACATAAGTTCCCCATCACTGTGATTACTTAAAACACTCTCTCCTCTCTCTCTCTCTCTCCTCTCTCTCTCTCTCTCTCTCTCTCTCTCTCTCTCTCTCTCTCTCTCTCTCTCTCTCTCTCTCTCTCTCTCTCTCTCAACTCGTTTCTGCTGCTACTGAGGAGGTAAGGGTGCCACAGAGAGGGAGTCAAGGGTGGCACTGCTACACTTGAGATACAACACTGATTCTCTAGTTCACTTTTTTCACGAGGAGGAGAAAAAGAAAGAAAAAGAGAGAAAGAGAGATCAAAAAAATTCCTTTATCTATCCTCTAATTACGTGTTCGATAGGAAATTAGTGACTGATAAGTAATAGAAGCCAACGACCGAGCATTAACACACCATACAGAGGTTTTAATACTAACATCCACGTACTGTTAACATGAATAAAACAACAATACAATCAAATCATAAAAAAACAATACATGAATAAGCTACAAACAAGTTCCCTCTCATAGTATACACTAGTTGGCGTTCTTCTTCATATCAGAGACAAGTTAAAAATTACACTGAAATCATCTACTCTTCCCACACCTTCAGTAGACAGACAGACACACACACAGACAGACAGACAGACAGCCGGGGTCCTAGCTAGAAAATATCATCTACTCTTCCCACACCTTCAACAGACAGACAGACAGACAGACAGACAGACAGACAGACAGCCGAGATAGGTCCTTAGCTAGAAAACGTCCGCCGTCAGCATGTTGAAACCGCGACGCTTACGGAGGGAGGCTGACGACCACCGTGAGCTCGAGCAAAAAGATGAGGCACAGAAAGCCAACCAACCGACGGCAGGAGACCCTTGTGATGCCTCTATTGTGCCACAGAATAAAATGTTAAAGCAGCGGATTTATGGAAGATACTGGAATGGAAAGAGTGAAGAGAGAGAGAGAGAGAGAGAGAGAGAGAGAGAGAGAGAGAGAGAGAGAGAGAGAGAGAGAGAGAGAGAGAGAGAGAGAGAGAGGACAAGGGAGAGAGACAGTGAGCGGGCGTTCCCTGGCACTGCTCACAATTACAGTGCATCTCGCGCAAGTTATCCCCGTGGGTGGTTATTCAACTGGCAAGTGGGTTATGCTCACAGGGGCGGCCGGGGAGGGTGAGGATGAGGGTGAGGGTGAGGGTGAGGGTGAGGGGTGAGGGTGAGGGAGAGAAGGCAAAACAAGAGAATACTAGGCGACGCGGGGACACAAGGTAGAGATACAGTATACCAGGAGAGAAAAGCGGTGACGAGTGTACCCTTCCTGTGTTCGTTCAAAATGACACTTAGGAATATTGGAATCACGGGTAAAGGCCTTCGAAAATGTTCCCACGTGATGCTGAAAAGGATGGCGCTCTGATGAATGGCGATATGTTATGTTGCAATGGTTGTTCTGCACTGAGCCGAAAGGAGTCTGAAGGGGAGGAGGCAGAGGGGAGGGAGGAGGAGGAGGAGGAGGAGGAGGAGGAGGAGGAGGAGGAGGAGGAGGAGGAGGAGGAGGAGGAGGACGAAGAGAGGGAACGCTTAGTTATAATGGAAGTGAAAGCAAGTGATGTGAGTGTTCAGATGATGTTTTGATGTTAGAGTCATTAAACGTATATGTCACGACAAAACTGAACCTTGTTGGAAGGGAAGGGAAGGGAAGGGAAGGGGATGGATGGCTAGGGACGCTCACACCACACCCACTCTCCCGATTTACTGTTCCTTTCATACACATTAACATTACATTGAGCAAGAATACAAAACAAACATCATTTCATATGCTGTTTCACTACACAAAGGTGGTTACCCATACAACCTGGGCAGCTGTAAGGTAATATAATATAATACCACCACAGATTACTACGTAGGAACACGAGTGGAGGAGATGAATTTACAAGGCTCGTGTATGTGTGCAGTTTGTTAATCAATCCAGGTGAAAGGTGTTCAAAATGTTTGTCTGTCTGTTTGTTTGAAGTAACTGAGTGAGTGCAGCAACGCATTCCATTTTCTATGCTTCTTGTTGATGATGATGGAAGGGTATACAATATTCTTACGATCCCTTATTTTTTTGGGGGGAAGAAGGTCAGGTGACACTCGACTTTCTAAAGGGTTTTTGGTGCAATCGTATAACTCTTAGGAACGTAAAGGTCAACTTATGGAAGAAAGGAGAGAAGAAATGGTCGGTGTCTGATGCAAAGGTTGAGAAATTATGTTCTATCACGTGGAAATTACTTTTATAAGATGGTCTTTGTGAGGAATTCAAACAGAAGTGAACGAAATTTTGGTGCTCATTTTCACGGTTCCAGTACGTATCTGTCTGTCTGTCTGTCTGTCTGATTGTCTCGCCCCAAAGCTTACCTATCACCTCCACCACCACCACCATCATCATCATCATCATCATCAACAAGTACTACTACTACTACTACTACTTCTACTATTACTGATGTTT
>JAPQNM010000022.1:16754221-16759221 GCA_029783475.1 Metacarcinus magister
GTGTGTGTGTGTGTGTGTGTGTGTGTGTGTGTGTGTGTGTGTGTGTGTGTGTGTGTGTGTCGGCCCCTTACACACCCATCACGCCCAGCCGCCCATGCGACGAACACATTACGAAAACGGACTTGTATTAATCAGACTTTTCTTTCTTTCTTTCTTTCTTTCTCTCTCTCTCTCTCTCTCTCTCTCTCTCTCTCTCTCTCTCTCTCTCTCTCTCTCTCTCTCTCTCTCTCTCTCTCTCTCTCTCTCTCTCTCTCTCTCTCTCTCTCCTTCGTCAGGGTCTTGATGCCAGTTAAGTTGTTCCTCCATTCTTCTCACCCACCCTCCCTTGCCTTCATCAACCTCCTCCATTTTCTCTCCTCCTATGAGCATCTTTCTCAAATTTTCCACTCCCTACCCTCCTTCATTCCCTTAGACAAGTCAAACACCAGAACACCTCCTCCTCCTCCTCCTCCTCCTCCTCTTTCTTATACTGGTAGTCTCCCTTCACGTTACGCATTCCTTTCACACTCTTCTACCTCTCCACATCTTTTCCATACATCCACTTCAGTCTTCTATGCACCACCACCTCGCACTCACACTTTCCTCGCAGCCTCTCCGTCACGTTCCTAACTACAGCCGTGACACCAAAAGCCTATTATACCATCTACCTCCCCTCCGTGTTGTATGGTGAGGGGGCACTGGTGTGGGGGAGCAGGGCGTGGCGAGGGTGGGGAGGGTGTTGTGTGAAGGGGTGGAGGAGTGGTGTGTGGGTGATTAAGGTGGGTGTTATAAAAGCGTCTAGAGATAAGACAACTTACAGTCCCAAGCACATTAACTTTTCACTCCCTTCTCGTTCGTCCACGTCGTGCCTTCCCTTACAGTCCACTCTGTCTTCCTTCTCCTCAATATCACATTACTTGCCCTCCCGCTGCGCCCCTCCCTCCCTCCTCTTCCCTGTTATGGAGTTCTCCCTTACACTCACTCTAGCACCAAACTAGACCAGTAATCTCAGTTTTTCCTTTGACTTTCTGGTCGTCTCTTACATCGTTGGGTTACCGCTACCGCCTCCTCCTCTTGTCCCTCCTCCTCCCCCTCTGCTTTTCTCCTCCTACCCCCCTCCCCTCTGCCAACCCGACCAGGCCCCTCCCGACGAAGGGATGTAATTAAATTATTCCGCCTTCAAGATCTCAATGGGCAGAGCCGCTTCTTTGGAGTCAGCGGTGCCAAAGTCGACCGACGCGCCTCCTCGTGACCACAACACCCCTGAAGCTGCCTCCCCACGCCTCTCCGCGGCTGCTCCGCCCCTCCGACCAGGGTGAGGCTCAAGCCCCTGGCTGCCGCGCCTTGACTCCCCGCAGTGCTCGGGCCCGAGGGCTTGCGCGGCTGGCCTGAGGACGCTGGCACCCCTGAGGCGGACCGCCGGGCTCCGAACCTGGCTAAATGGAGGCGAGACGACGGCTGCGTCCAGTACGGGAGACTGTGGCCCCGAGAAGAGAATAGAAGGAGGAACAAGGGTGAAGAGTGTTAGGTCACTTGGTACTACATGAGCTGGTCACTCTGCTGTGATGACCAGGTTATGCCATGACCAAGATTTAATGCATAACAATACTTCAGAAAAACAGGTACCACAAGACTCTTAATGCGAGTATCTGCTGTCATGAGGATACAAGTTAAAGGGGAAAATCACACTTGCATGACTATATGTAACACCGACAAACAGAGAGTTACTTATACAGACAAAGATAAGACAAGTAAGAAGACAGAGCTGCCACCAGCCTAGCAGCACCATCTATGTTCACACCCACACAACCACCCCACCCCGCCCAGCCCCGCCATGGCCTCGCCGCGGCACTCAGTCTCCACCCTCACTGCCCCGCCAACAAAGGGATTCCCCGAAAAACGCCTCTCTCCTCCTCTTCCTCTCTCCTCAGCGGCCCACATTAAATTCAGTCGAAGTGATAACAGTAGGCGCATTACGACGCGGGTCACGTGGCTCACGTGGTAATTACCGCTAATTAATGAGACACCTGGCGCTAGTTGAGACACCGGAAGCACCCTTCGGCACCTGCCATGAACTTGTGCCCAACTGCAGCAAAAATTTCCCTCCATAACAACATCGCGTCCATCGTGATACTAATGTCAACAGCGTGTGGGCGGCAGGGTGGAGGGTGGAGGGTGGAGGGAGCACCTTCACCCCTACACCACTTATAGTTGGGTGTGCTTTCCCCATACTACTTCACTTTTTATTCAACACACATTTCTCGGAGCGGCTCACCACTAAAACTAAATAAACACTGAAACACACGTGAGATCCTACATAAGCTTCACGTGTTAACTGACACCTCACTTTCCCAACTGTAGTTGTGACTTGATGGACGTATCACAACAAGGCGAGTCATGTAACAACAACTGTATACACCATGAGATAAAAACAAGATAATCAGGTAAATAAAAAGTATGAGTGAGGTATAAGGGAAGTAATTACCGTCACCACCCACAATAACCTGCCAACACGTGTAGCCTGGTACGTGTATATACGTGGTGGTACGTGTACGTGCATCACTGTTATGAACCTGCTGCTAAACTAATTACAATACAGCCTCACGCAACGCCCCTTAATCACGGCAACTCACTCCAAGGCACCACACACACACACACACACACACACACACACACACACACACACACACACACACACACACACACGGTAGCAGCAGCAGCATCAAACATACACTCAGTGCTACTTGCTCTTCACCAGAAACACAAAGGTGGAAATTAATTATATACAAATTAATGTTCTCTTACACAAACAAATTACCATGGACGTATTAATTATCTCTTACAAATTAGTTTTCATAGACGCAATATTAATAATCGCACACAAACCCGAGATGAAAAATTGCCACCAAATAATTACTCAAACACACGCACACACACACACACACACACACACACACACACACACACACACACACACACACACACACACACACACCTTGTTGTTGTTGTCAGATGTTTTTCAACCTTGAGTCACGGAAAGCCTCGCCTTCCACACTAACCTTATTAATCAAACCGACATTCCACAGTCCCTCATAACACTGACAAGACAGATCAAAGTTAAGGAAATCGTGGCATTTTCAACCTAACACATTCAAAGTTCCGTGATACAATATTTAGCTTGAAGTTTTGAAATAGCACAACACAAGCTTTCTGTCGGACGCTAAAGGGATTGTGGCTTAAAGAGGAAAACAACACCAGCCAATGCGCTTATGTAGAAAGATGCCCAGAATTAAGCATAGGAGTGGGTACCAGGGGAAGGCAGAAGATAGATCCTCACACCACCACACAATATAGAAACAATACGAATAAAAACTGCATCATATACATGTCTAATGGCAAGTATGAGTGTGAAAATAACACATGCAAAAGAGGATCAAAATATTCACTACCATTTTTTTTTTTTTTTTTACCTCCTGTGAGACTATAATCCTACGAACATACCTCTTCACATTTTCTATCGCCTCCGTCCGTCTCTTGTCCATTTTACAGTTCTGCAGGCAGTCCTTAATTCCCTTCCATGCACTGTAAATATACCTCACATTGTACAGGAATACTTGTTACTTCGCCCTCATCTAGTAGCATGTGGCGCGATGTAAACAAGGGATAGTGCAGCCATCTATTGCAGGGTAAAGAAAATACTACAATTCTGCCATTTTAACGGAGCAGCAATAAACACACTCATCCCTATGTATTTCTTATCTTTTATTTTTCCACGCCATTTAATATACCTGCTCTCATTTTCATTTTCACAACATCACTCGCTGTCAATTTGTGCTCCAGCTTATAAATAACGTCGTCATCTTCACCTATTCGCCAGCCCTTCCCACCCTCACTTACTGGCCCCTCATTACCTGAAAACTCATTACCAAATCCTAATAAATTTCCCGGCTCCAATTAACACCTGGCAGGGGAGCGAGGAAAAAAGGAACATTGCATTTAGGGGAAAACAGCTGATGACGATGATTTTTTATTAAGATTCAGGAAGGAGAGAGAGAGAGAGAGAGAGAGAGAGAGAGAGAGAGAGAGAGAGAGAGAGAGAGAGAGAGAGAGAGAGAGAGAGAGAGAGAGAGAAGAATTATTATTATTAGTAGTAGTAGTAGTAGCAGTGTAGTAGTAGTAGTAGTAGTAGTAGTAGTAGTAGTAACAATCCTGATAACGGTCTATGCCTTACTGGCCTGCTGCTGCTGCTGCTGCTGCTGCTGCTGTTACTCGTGATGGCAGGACTGACCGTACGTACTGTGTCCAACTTTTTCACTTTATTCTACTTTATTTCGGGTGTATTTTGGGTTTGATTTGGATCCGGAGACATTTAAAGCTCCCATAAATTTGGTCCACTGGGGCTGAAACGCTTTTGTGACTTGTTTATCTGTTTATTTATTCGTTTGCTTTGACTTTTTTTTCCCAAGGGGCGACGAGGGAATGATGTGAATTAATCCGCATCGTGTATGCTTTGTGTGGAGAGAGAGAGAGAGAGAGAGAGAGAGAGAGAGAGAGAGAGAGAGAGAGAGAGAGAGAGAGAGAGAGAGAGAGAGAGAGAGAGAGAGAGAGAGAGAGAGAGATAGAAGAGAGAGCGAGAGAGATAGAGAGAGAGAGAGAGAGAGAGAGAGAGAGAGAGACAGAGAGAGAAAGGTGGGGAGAGACAGACAGACAGACAGATAGGCAAACACAAAGACAGACAAACAGACAGATAGATAGACAGAAAGACAGGCAGACGAAGAAAAATCAAGGAACAAAGAAAGTAATGGGTATTATTACGTATATACTGAAATGAGAGAGAGAGAGAGAGAGAGAGAGAGAGAGAGAGAGAGAGAGAGAGAGAGAGAGAGAGAGAGAGAGAGAGAGCGGTTGACGGGCCGCCTTCCCGGACTCACGCACTCTCAAGCCGAAAATTCAATTAAATTCTAATTTCCAAGGGATGCCAGGTTGCTGAGGCTCCGGCAAGGGGGAGGGGGTAGTGGGAG
>JAPQNM010000022.1:16764221-16766721 GCA_029783475.1 Metacarcinus magister
TCACGTCAGTCTCCACCACTCTCTCTCTCTCTCTCTCTCTCTCTCTCTCTCTCTCTCTCTCTCTCTCTCTCTCTCTCTCTCTCTCTCTCTCTGACGGTGGCGCTGAAGGTGAAAGAATACGTCACTCACTATCATTATGCATCATCACCATCACCATCACCATTATCATCATCACCATTATCATCATCACCATCACCATCACTATCATTATGCACCATCACCATCACCATCAACATCACCATCACCATCACCACCATCACTACCACTACCATTATCATCACTCTCATCATTATCACTATTATTTTCAACCCCTCCTCCTCCTCCTACTCCTCCACGTCCTTGTTCCCTCTATTCGTACCCTTTCCCTTTCCCCCCTCCTTCACCACCTGGGAATGGCGGGTAAGGGGTAAGGGGTAGAGGTAAGGGGTAAGGGGTAGAGGTAAGGGGTAAGGGGTAGGGGAGTTAAGTAACAGTGCCCCTTCACTCACCCTTTGATTCCAAAACTCTGGGATCTTTTTTCTCTCTTCAAATGGCAATTCACTTTTTTATTCAGAGTTATTTCCTCGCTCTCAAAAGATTCAGATTTTTTTTGTCTGTTTTATGGCCTTGCCTTCGATCGTTTTTTTCTTTTCTTTTTAGCATTTTTTTTTTTTTCTTTTCTGGAAATAATTCAATATTTCCTTTTTTTTTATTTTTCTCCCTTTCTTTCCCACTCCATCCTCTTTCTCCCCCGCGCTCTTTTCTCCCTTTCCATATTGTCTGCAGTTCCCTGATTTAGGATACAAAAAAAAACTATTATTACCTACAACTCAGCAGCTTCCATGACCCACTTTCTTTCCCCTTCCCTTTTTCCCTCTGTCAGTCTATACAACACACTCAGACAGTCACCACCAGTCACCTCAAGTCACTAGTCAACATCTGCGTCTGTCTTGAGGCAGTCACTACATGATGACTATACTTTCATTAATCAAAAATTCTGACACAGATTCAAGAGCCAGTTTTAATCGAAATGGACCCAATTTGTCTCCACCCGCGACCCAGACGGTAAACTTTATATATATTTTTCTAACAGCAGGAGAAAGTCAGTATTGAGTCAGAAAGAGACAGACAGTCAGGACAAAGTCAACTCGAAGCTCGCCCTGAACGGTCCGCTTCTCTCACAAAGGAACACAAGTATTTAGAACCAGTTAATGACAAGTCCGGCTCAGTCCTTGATAAACCCGGCATTGTTTCACTCCAGCTCGCCCCGCCCCGTTCCGCCTCGCCCCGCGTCACCAGCCTCACTAATTAGCGCCCTCGGCCCCAGCCCCGGCAGGTCCCACACGCTACTCCAGCCCCTCTCCTTGCCCACTCCATTTCTGCAATTGAAAACAGAGTGAAACATCTCCTTTTTCCGCGTTCCTGTATTTGTGTACAATGGCGGGGCCCAGGCCTTTGTTGGTCAAGTGGCGAAATTAGCAGTATTGCCAAAATCGCGCGACGAGGACTCGACTCCCAGGATCAATTTGCCTTTTTATACTTTGTTTTTAATTAGCGTTGCAAAAAACAAAATACACTCGCAGGGCCGTTGAGAGGAGGACGAAGGAGAGTGCACGGGCGGGAAGGGTGGGGTGGGGTGAAGGGGCGTTGGACAGACCTTGGGTAGTGGAAGCATTGAGGGCATAGAAATTGAGGTAGGTCTGGAGGGCAGGGTATATGTGGGTGAGGGTGCCTTGAGAGAGGCTGGGAGGGAGTCGTGGGTTTTGCATAGCCGCTGCTGCATCCCATAAGTCACCTTGCTCTCACAGTAATGTTTTCTGCACGTCCTGCCACTGACTGCCAAGCTGGGACGGGAGGAGAGACTGTGCGGGAGGAACTTAGAAGGAAAAGTCTTGGACGGAAGCGAGATAACAGGGAGTGAGTGAGTTAGGAGGGAGCCGGGTGAGAAGGAGTAAGAAAGAAGGGAAAAAAGCTGGAAGAAGTAGAGGGAGAGAAAGTGAAGGGGGAGAAAATAAGGTAAAAGGGAGCTGGATAGAAGGAAGATGAGTAGGATAGAAGAGGGAAGGATGGAGGAAAAAAGGAGGTAAGGCAGTGCACGTATACTAAAACATACTTATTTGTGGGTTTTCATTATTATAAAATTCCTAATGATATTTTTTTCATTACTAAGGGCTTTATTTTTTTCTTATCAATCAATCTTCCTTCTCTTGTCTGTTACTCTATCTGTATGTTTATCTGTATTTATGTACCTCTAACCGTCTATTTGTTTATCTCTCTCTCTCTCTCTCTCTCTCTCTCTCTCTCTCTCTCTCTCTCTCTCTCTCTCTCTCTCTCTCTCTCTCTCTCTCTCTCTCTCTCTCTCTCTCTCTCTCTCTCTCTCTCTCTCTCTCTCTCTCTCTCTCTCTCTCTCTCTCTCTCTCTTTCTCTCTCTCTCCCCCCCCCCTCTCCTCCCAGTGCCACTTCACTCTGCCTCTGACCTCTGAGTGCCGTCCTTGGTGTCTTCTTCCTCTCAGTTTAAAAC
>JAPQNM010000022.1:16776721-16779221 GCA_029783475.1 Metacarcinus magister
CATTATATAGTGTAAGGATAACTTTTTCAGATTTATACTCAAAAGTTCTACCGATGAAGCCGACCAGTTTGTTCGCTTTTTTTACAACGTCTGAACAATGTTTATCTGGTTTGAGGTCGTTACTAATAGTTACCCCTAAGTCTTTTTCATGGTTAACCTTGGAAAGTTCAGAGCCATTCATTGTATAGTTAGTGAATTGATTGTTGCTACCGATATGCAAAACTTTACATTTATCAACATTAAATTTCATTTGCCATTTTTTTGACCAACTGACTAACGTGTCGAGGTTTGGTTCAAATTTTAGTTTATCGGCAGTTGTAGTTACTTTACTCGTGATTTTCGTATCGTCGGCAAATTTTGATATCTTACAGGTGAGGCCTTCATCAATATCATTGACATAAATTAAAAAAGAATGGGACCAAGTACTGAGCCCTGTGGCACACCGCTTTTAAGGTCTAGCCAGTTAGATGATTTACCGTTTATGACAACGCATTGCCTTCTGTTGGGGGAAGGGGAGAAAAGTGAGGAAGAGAGGCATCAGGAGAGGGGAGGAAGGGGAGAGAAAAGTGAGGAAGAGAGACATCAGGAGAGGGGAAGAAGGGAGAGAAAGATAGCAGGTGAAAGGAGATATATAATGTTAAAGGAAAGTAGGGGGAGGTGACAGGGGGGAAGAACACCTAGAGAATTAAAGAAAAAGAAAAAAGAACGAGACAGCAGCAGGAAGATCAACATAGGCAGACACAGATATATATACACACAAACAGACACAAACAGACACGCAAACAGAGCTAACCAAACAGAAAAAGAAGGGGAGGTAAGAACAAAGTAAAGTACACATCATCCACCTCGTTCGGGGACTTCCACATGGAGATAAGATGGAGAGCAGTGGTGCGGCCTACCATCCACCCTAGGCCAGGCAGCACCTCCACGCGGCGCAGCAGGTGGGGGTTGTGGGCGGTGTGGAGGCCGCCCAGATCCGCCCACGCGCTCACACAACATAGAGTAGGGTCGGCCTCCAGCAGCCACGCCGTCTGGTTGAAGTAGCTGAGAGGCACGCAAACAAAAGGAGTAAGGAGTAAGTGCAGAACATAAGGGAAAAGAACGCATTCCCACCCACGTGCTTTAGTAAATAATTCAATGGAAAGGATGAAGGAACTATTAGAATGCAAAGGAAAGGAAAGAGAAAAGAAGCATAGAGAATAAAAGAAAGTACGAAAGAAAGAAAGAAGAAAGAAAGTGCCAAACAATCAAATAAACAAACAAATATAAAGTAAAGGAATTAATAAACGAATAAATTAATTAATGACAAACTGAATGAATTAATGAACGAACAAATTAATAAATTCATAAATGGACGAACAAATAAATGAAGAGAAGAATGAATGCACGAACGAAAGAATGAATAAATAAATTAATCAATAAATGAACAAATAAATGAATAAGGTGTGTACGTATAAGTCAGCTGTGAAGGAATTCCTGTGTTTATAAAATACCTGAAGAAGTCCGGCGCCACGAGCAGGTCCTCCTCCAGCAGGATGGCCTTGGATGCGTTGGGAAAGCGGCGGAACACGAAGCTGAGGGCGTAGCGGTACTGGTTTGAAATCTTGGCGCCCACCGACACGCCCCACGCCCCATGCACCTCGTACTGTACCTGCAACCACACACCAACTACAGGAAGATGCTGCACAACTACTATCATTACTATGACTGATGTTGTTATTACGACTACCTTTACAGCAACAACTTATATTACTAATATTACAACAACAACAACTACTACTACAATTACTATTATTATTTTTACTACATGTACTCACCAGGTGTCTGTGAACTAGTGTACTAAAGTCTCTTCGCAATGTACGTGAAGGGCGGCACCCACAGCCACCTGCACGACGGTAACACTGTGGTTGTGTTCAAGGATAACCAACAAAACAACTGATTGCTTCCTTGATTCTGGTAATGTTCAGGTAAACGGGAGAGTAACAAGTCTGAAGAAAGCGATAACCACATCCTTGTGTCAATGACTAAATACTATCGAGTTGGACGGATGGACGGAGAATGACAAAAATCCACGAGTGACGTGACGACAATATGTGTTACACAGACGACCATCAAACTCTGGTGGAGATCTTGTCTTTGCTGCATAACTTATTGCAGGAACTACGACCTCAACACTTTGACCCGAGCCATCCTCGCACTGCCTTATAAAATTACTGTGGCTGTGTAGAGTGTTACTCGCTAGCAGCTTGGCAGATAACAAGAGGTCTTTTCTGGTGTTTAAAGGGCTCTTCAGGGACCATACCGTGTTCCCGAGCAGTAGTTTCATGGTAAACAAGAGTCTGCTTTCTTAATGTCTGCTGCCGTGATGAAAGTGCATGGCCGCGCCATTTAAATACTGGCATATTTGTTTTTTAGTAAAAATATAGAACTATGCCTGAATGAATGGAATGTGTTTTGATGGCTTAAATGTGTCGGGGCGTCCATGCGGCTTAACACATGA